>CM070873.1:44757156-44934656 GCA_036365515.1 Torymus aiolomorphi | reverse complement strand
CTCATATCCCCCGCCTACTTGTACTAATACATGTTTCGTAATTATAGTTTCAAAAAATTCTATTTTGTAATAGTTTGTTAAATAAATAATCCGGTTTAAAGTAATTATTTCATTATTTTTGATATCAGGTTCGTGATTGGCAACCCCAAAAACAAAACATAATACAGTTCCGTAATTATAGTTTCAAAAAATTATATTTCTCAATAATTTGTTTAAATAATTTTGTTTAAATTCATTATTACATTATTTTTTATATCAGATTCGTGATCATCGCCTATAAAAACCGCAAGTTTGTTGTATTTTGTGTCTCAGATTGAGCTACATTTGAAAGCGGTAGTCCCGAGTATAGTGTAATAGGAGCTACATTTAATATTTGTCATTATAAAGTTAATTTAATCTAATAAATTATTTTGTGATTGTAACTTTTATTCTTGTAATAAAATATATTTAAATTGTAATTTTGATAGTTAAAAAATAGTTTATTTATATCTATATAGGAGTTTTAAAAACTTTAGACAAATATGTATTGCATTTATCCAATCTATAACCCTATAAATCTATATAGATGTAGAATGACCGTCTTAAAAGTTTTGGTCACGTCATGAATTTTAATTTTAATCTAAGTTTTGCTATTAAAAAAAATAGTTTAAATATAAAAAGTTTATTTTAAGAAATATACAATACGAGTTTTAAAAACTTTAGACAAATATGTGTTGCATTTATCAATATCAAATCTGTTAAAATGGCGATAAACGTCATCAGGAACTTGACAAAGTATGGTCATTTGCTTCATATTTTCGACGGTCTTGCGACGGTCTTAAGACGGTCGCATGACCGTCTTATGACGCGCGTCACAGTCACGTTGCATCTCTGCGCATACCCAGATAACAAGGTGGCAGCACGATGGTGTCAAAATGCTGCCATGCGTGCGACATGTGCGGCAGCACTGTGCTGTCCAGGTACATCCGCTTTGAGACGGCACAGTGACGGCACGCATGAAAAAGCACGCGTGCTGTCAACGTGCTTGCATATTGCCATAAGTCTTGCCGCTGCTTTTTTAAATAGAAATAGGAACCAGTGCTCGCACGTGGGCGGCAAATTGCAAGCACGCGTGTAATGGCATGCATGTCATCAAAATGCTTGCAAATAAACTACACGCATGATACTTATTGGATTTTCTATTTATCCTTATTATTTTTATTAAAATTAAATTTTTCTATGAATTTATAAATAAGACGACAAAAATATTAATAAAATTAATTTATTAATCAGTTTTTACATATTTTACAAAGTAAAAATATTATTATTGAAGAAATAATATTTCTGAAGAATTGTATATATGTATGCATAAAGGAAAAAAATATTTACAAAGCAAAAAAAAACATTAATTATCGTTAATTAGTAAGAAAAAATTTAACCATGTAATGATGATTATAATATAACTTTAAGAAATGAACGTTAGATTGTCAATAAAGAATTATTGTTTAGTTATTGTTTCAACTATGTAAAATATGAGCTGAATAAATATTAAGTAAATAATATAAGTACATACGCTAATAAGAATCACGTTCATAATATACAATAAATTATATTAAAAATTTTTTTTTCCGAATAAATAATTGCGTACTGCTTCGGTGCCCTCATCATCGACTTCAGTACTACTACAATACTCGTTTTCGTCATCGGCATTATCCGGCGTCATACCATCGCCGACGCTTTGTTCTTCATCACTAAGAACAATTTCCTGGACAGACAAGCCACCTCCATTGTTGTCTCCAAGGCTATTGTCTCCGTTGTTTTCTTCATAGTCATCGCCATAGTTATCTCCATAATTATCTTCATAATTATCTTCATTGTTGTCTGATCCATAGTCATCTCCATTATTATCTCTATTATAATTATCTCCATTATTATGTACATTGGTATCTCCATTGTTGTCTTCATAGTTATCTTCATAGCCTTGTGTCTGATCGTCGTCCAATGAAATTTTCTGCTGTTTTCTTAATTCACCGCCAGCTGCTACTTTTTCTTCCTGATCTTTCTTACGACGAACGCGTTCCTTCATGCTTTTTAGGGCCTTTGTCATAGCCCATGCAAATTCACTAAACGTTGGCTTCTCGAAAATTGATGGGTGTAAAGACAGAGCTTCTGTAAAATATATAGAATAACATTATATAGCAAATATAAAAACGTTGATAACATTTTCAGAATTGTTATTGATATATATAATTATATTGTCGCTATATGCATTAAATATATGTTAAGTAAGAACTGCATCAAATGTGGATAAAAATGTACTTTAAAGGTCCGAGCAAACGACATCAATGAGGGAGAAATATTTCGTTAGTGCAAAGTCATTGTAAGTAAAATAAAAAATATACCTTCACATGCTTTTGCAAATCGCGTATCTTTAAGAGATAATACGCCTTTAGACCTTAAACCAAGCCAGGTTATTTCTTTAATAAAATCAGAAACTTCAAAACAAGCGTGAAAATAGCGTGAGGTCGCGTCACATGTGTTGTGACCCCCCAAATATGCTAGATAATTTACCTGAAACAAATATGTAAGAAATTTAATTTTAAAATATACAAACAAGTAAATTTACGAATACGTGCTTTCAAAAATATGATTGTTTATAGACACGTGTTTTATTAGATGTAAATGTAATTTTATTTTACTTACAACTTCACTGTACAAATCCTGATCAATCTTTTCAAAATTATGAAGATCCTCCAAATTTTTGAACGGGAGACATCGTGGCACATCTTTGATAGTTTTCGATTTTCTTTTTACTAGTTGAATTAATCTTGCAGTATTTTCGCTTAAATAAAAAATGTAATATGTACTAATTTTGTATCATAAATAAATACTTTTAAATTACGATTCCAAATTTGTTATACATACTTTGATTGTTTTTCCAGAAGTATAATCTTTTCGAATATTAATCTATATAAATTAAAAATAGTTTTATTATCTAATTATGAAGTATACTTAAAAAAGTAGTTATAAATGTGATAATACGTACTGTATGGAGTCAGTTATAAATCGTTCAAATGGAGTTCGTGGCATAAAAGTAGTGACCGTCTCACTTAATCCAGATAATTCTGTAATTACCTCTTCATTCATTCCCTCACTTTGTTGTGAGCTTTCATCATGACGATTTTTGTGATTTATTTTCACATATGGTTCTTTTTTTTTTTGTTGAATGATTTTTATCGAGTGGCTTGCCCAACTGATTTCCTCTGTTTTGCTGATTCACAGTGCGGGAGTGATTTTGGTTCGGTTTATCTGAAGTGCCTGGATGATTTTCTGAGTTTGACATCATGTGGCTCACCCCCGATAACTCTATGAAATTTTTTTTTTATTTCCAAAAATTAAATCTTGATAGTGTAACGTGCGAGAGAATAAACTATGCGTGAAAATTTAATAAATATTACCTGAATTATTAAAACTTAATTTATCAATCCCTTCCGAGTGATATTTTTCCTTTGGTTGTTTTGGAGTGCGTGAGTGATTTTGGTTCTGTTGATTGGGGGTGGATAAATGATTTCGGCTTGATTGATCTGAAGTTCTTGAATGATTTTTTGAGCTTGGCATCATGTCGCTCAATCCAGATAATTCTATAAAAAATGTTTATTTTATTCACCAAAATTAAATCTTGATAGAAAAAAAAGTGTAACAAATTAAACCAGTATTACCTGCATTATTAAAACTTGATACTTGCTTAATCTTTGTAGAGCAATTTCCTGCGTTTGACTGTTTTGGAGTGCATGAGTGATTGTTTACTTTAGATTTAGTTGAAGTATGTGAATGCGTTATTTGTATGGGTGGTGAATGATTTTGTACAACATTTTTGTTGATATTTTTTCCTTTTAGGTTTTGCAGGCTTATATCTAAATTATTTTGGCTAAATTTTGCATTTTGGGTGCACGGTATTTTTTTTTTTGGAATTGACTTGTATGATTGCATTCGATTTTTTTCTATAATAACGTCACTTTTAATTCTTGGTAATTTCTGCATACCTGATTCTAATGCTGCTGAAGATAATCCAGATTTAAATTTTGTTTCTATTTCCATCATTATATTAGACTTGGCACAGTTAGGAGGTAGTGCTCCAGTGTCATTTTTTTTTTACTGTTCATCTGTAAACTTTTAATATTTTAATATCAAATCAAATAATTGAAGGGAATTTTTTTATAATATTAAAATTATTTGTATTAGATTTTAATGATTTTCTTTCTTATCATCGTTAAGTAAACATAAATTTTCAAAATTTTAAGATCGTATTTCAAATTCGCGCCTTGAAGGAGAGAGACAAAGGGAGAAGAGAGAGAGAGAGAGCGAGAGAGAGAGAGAGAGAGAGAGAGAGAGAGAGAGAGAGAGAGAGAGACTGCATGAGCTTGGATCATCGTAGTCATATAGGTGCTAAAGTAAAGAACAGCTGTTATGCTATGTACTATAAATTTATAATCGGTTCCTCTTAATAATTGGAAAAGTTATATAAGTATAGATAAGTAAACTATATATTTTCTTATTGTAACATTTAAAGAATATAATTAAAATAAGAGAACGCGTTACTTTGTGGTTATATTTTTTTTCAGGTTCTTATCAATGTAATTTTAATCTTCGTTAATAGAGAGATGTGATGACAAAATAGTTATAACTACAAATATTCCTGGTTCACAATGCTTTGTAGCAATATTAGACCAGTAAGGCATTCGAAAACATTTATATTTCACTTGGTTTAAAGAAACTAAAGACACTTCTGTGGATAAATTTGAACAAACAAATACTCCAACCAATGAAGAAGAGCAACCAGTGCTAAAAAATTCTTGTGCTTTTTGAAAATGCTTTACGAGCATATAGCAATTTCTATCATTAGATTGTAAAACATTCTGTATAATACAGATTGTTTCATCATGCAGAATTACAGTATTATCTTGATCAAAGATCGATAAGTATACTTCGTTTTTAAAAATTTTAGCATATTGGCGATAATTCTGATTTCCTTCAGGAAGTGGTCCTTTTAAGTGAGTTTCGGTTAATTTTAAAGACTCATTTACATGCTTTTTAACATTAACCTTACAATTTTCAGCTTGTCGTCTAGCAATTTGTTGTAAATGTTGGTTGGATTTTCTGCACATTTTCCTAAGGTATGTCATGTTGTTTTCATATTCAAAAGCAGAATAAGAGTCTAATGCTCCAAATGATTTGACATCGTTTGCAAGATGTAATACAGCATGCATGTTATATGATATGAATTCAAAACCGTACACATCCGCAGCTTTCTCCACAAATATTTCAATGCATTTTTCAGCAATACTAATTGTGTCAGGCGTACTTAAAGGGTTTATGAAAATTCTCATAGCTGTGTGAAGCAAAAAGAAATGTACATAAGCACCATCGTTCATCAAACCATAGAAGATAGCAGGTCCAGTATAAACAAGTATTTGTCGATGTTCAGTAGCTTTGAATTTACCATGTTTCATTATAGCAACAGGTTTTCTTGCAAAATCTCTGGGACAATGCATTTTTACCTGCTCTAAGCGATCAGCTAGTATTTTAATGTTGTCAGAAGATAATTTAGCTGATGCTGCATACTTTCCATCAAAACTCGTTGGGCTTCGTTCTCCTATATACATCCCGCCTTGCGCAGATGGTCTTGGCATTACGCTAAAGTTTAATTGGAGAATAAAGTTATTTTTTTTTGTAGACAAAACACTCGTTGTTATTGACTACACCCACGAGGTGCAAGGTCTCCTATCCTTGCCTCACCTCGTTTTTGCAAATGGTCCTCTTCCTTCCCCCTTAGCACCTTCCTCTAGATGAGCCTGCGTGTTTTGAATACCGAGCTCTATACTCGTAAGAGTATTCAGGTTTGCACCGAAATTCTTAAGCAATTCTGCTGCACGCGGACGTCTATCACGAGCGTCTTAAGAGGCCGACTCTGTCACAAGTCTGCACCGTTTCTGCCGTAAAGTTTCTGCCGCGCACACCCATCGAAATTCTTACGCAATTCTGGTGCACGCGGGCGTCCATCACGAGCCTCTTGAGATCGCACTCCATCTGTCACAAGTCTGTACCGTTTTTGCCGTAAAGTTTCTGTCGCAAGCAACTAACGAAATTCTTACGCAATTCTGGTGCACGCGGGCGTCCATCACGAGCCTCTTGAGATCGCACTCCATCTGTCACAAGTCTGTAACGTTTTTGCCGTAAAGTTTCTGTCGCAAGCAACTAACGAAATTCTTACGCAATTCTGGTGCACGCGGGCATCCATCACGAGCCTCTTGAGATTGCACTCCATCTGTCGCAAATCTGCACTGTTTCTGCCGTAAAGTTTCTGTCGTAAGTAACTAACGAAATTTTTACGCAATTCTGCAGCATACGGGCGTCCATCACGTGTCTTTTGAGATCGCACTCCATCTGTCGCAATTCTGTAGCATTTCTGTTGTAAGTTTTCGGTCGCGTGCAACCGTCTGAATTCTTACGCAATTCTGCTGCACGCGGGCGTCCATTATGAGCTTCTTCAGATCGCACTCCATGTGTCACAAGTCTGCAGCATTTCTGTTGTAAGTTTGCTGTCACGTGCCACCGTCTGAATTCTTACACAATTCTGCTGCAAGCGGGCGTCCATCATGAGCCCCTTCAGATCGCACTCTATCTGTCGTAAGTCTGCAGCACTTCTGCTGTAAGGTTCTGGCTGCAGGTTCTGCCCGCAGAACTATGCGAAAATGCTAAGGTATGTTATGCATGATCTGCGCACTCGCGCGTGCGTCAGAGTGTGTTACCAGGGAGAAATCAAACGATTCATGCGAATCTGATACTCATAGGAACACTGTGCCAAAAGTTTGCGAGTATGGAAATTTTTGAATTTATACATTCTCGTTTAATCAAGTAAAAAGTTAAAAAATTAAAAAGAACCTGTATTATATTATCTGTATATGTATATACTATTTGTAATAATTACTTTTGTATTAACTATTTTCAATAAATATTAATTTAAAATTTGGCAATTGAATGTCTAAACTTAGGGATTAGACTGTAAATTGAATTACAAAATCCATGTAGGTAAAAGTAAATGTTTTAAGCATATAAAATTGTGTACTTTTTCGAGTAAAAACTCGAAAAAGTTCGATTTTATTAGTTTACTAGATTAATGTAATGGTTAGAAAATGTGAGTGATTTCGATACGCTATTTTATCATTTGCACTATGATTTTTATGTTTATTAAAAAATAAGAAATTTTGGAGCTACTCGTCCCACCCCTATCTAAAATTCTATAAACTAAATTGTGGCAAATGAATCTAAGAAATATTTTTGTACCTTTTATATGGCGTATACGTATATACGTTGAACGGTCGAGTACCTTTTTTTATACTTAAAAAAAAAAAAAAAACAAACAAAATTTATAATTAATATTATATTATTCTTATGATAATTGTCAAAATCTCTGTTGTAAACATACTGGAACAATTAATCTTGAAATCACTGTCGTTTCCAAAAATACAAAACGCTGTTAATTTCCGAATGACACTTATTATACATAAAAAATATAGCCAATTGTTTTTAGCTAATGAGGGGGAGTCGAATTAGAATATTGCGTTTTGATTCAAAATTCATGAAAAATTTCATTTATAAAAAACGAATATAAAAAAAAGTATAAATATTACATTCAAAACAATTACAAATCAAAATTTACTATTCAATTGATTATAATATTATCAACATATATTTTAATGTAATATTGTTATCATAATAATTATTATACATATATTTTAATAACAATTAATAAATACAATGTTCATATGTAAAATAAATAAATACAAATACATTCATGTTTTTGGAACAAATTCAATTAAAATACATTTATTATATTATAACTTATATTAAATACATATATATGAATAATAAATATAAAATAAATTATTATATAAATAATGATAGTTCCACGTCTTCTTAATGCTGACACTATGATACCATGCGTGTTAAGATACTATCGATAGCACTTTGCCGTCATTCAGTGAACATGCATGCTGCAACATTTTCAAAAATTTTCTCCATTTCACGAAAGCATGTTGACAGCATTTTGACGGCACGCATGAAGTGGTGTTATGTGATCGCACGCGTGACAACACAATGACGGCAAATGGACGACACGCTGTGCCGGATTGCGTGCGCTGAATCTGCCCGGCACGCGCTGTTATCTGGGATGCAACACGGGGGTCTTTCTACATATGTGTGTTCTGTGTGTTTATGTGAGACAGAGACAGACATATAGAGAGAAGTTGTCTAGAACAGACAGAACACACATATGTAGAAAGGGCCCAGCGCAACATCTGAATGTATACGCCTCTTTAATATTATTATATTACAAATGCAATAATTACAATAATGTAATATACAACAACATGTCAACATAATACAAAATACAATTTACATATTACTACAATATCTGTATTCAAAACTTAATCTAGTTCGCATTTAAAACTCTAGTCCCTCTAACTTTAGCAGACGCAATTGACGCGATTCGAGATTTTCGAGATATACTTCGAGATTTTCGAGAAAAAAACAACATGGCGCCGAACATGTCTGGTTGCATTTTATATAGAGGGATAGTACATAGATAAAAATGTTATAGAGATGGCACACCAACGTTCAATTTTGAACCAGAATTATGGAAACAACAGGAACAGTGTGGACGCCGCGCACAGATGACACTGAGCACGGGGGCCTTTCTACATATGTGTGTTCTGTGTGTTCTGTGTGTTCCCGACAAAGAAAGATAGATCTGTTCCGTTTATGTAAGACAGAGACAGACATAGAGAGAAGTTGTCTAGAACAGACAGAATACACATATGTAGAAAGGGCCCACAACAGAGCACGGAACAGGGGCTTTAACGAAATAAACGATATCTCGAAAGACAACGGAAAAAATGACGGCCACAGTACGCTGAACAGCCATGTTCCCTTCAATTTTTCGAGATATCGTTTATCTCGTTAAAGCCCCAGCACGGAGCATGGCACGGAACACCATTGTACTTTCACCGTTACGGAACAAGATTTTCTCGTATATATAGATATAGTAACCCATGTTAAATCCTATACCTGTGTGCTGTTCCTTTTTCTATGTCATAGCCCTTACGATTACAATATCGGAACATACCCTGTGGCAATTTTGCACAATCGTTTGCCCAACACTGCTTCTATATGCGTCTATATTCGTTGATACTATACACCTACCTACTTATATATGGAGAACCGGTTAAAAATGTAGAGCGTTCCGCGCAGTGGAACCACATAGCTACATTTATATATTAACCCGATGGTATAGTGAGGGCCGCAGTGTGGTGCGTACAGACGGGAATGAAAGTGAAACCGCGCGGCATGCAAAGTATAGATGTGTGCAGCGTTTGCGTCCGGTGGGCGTTGTCGGATTGGACCTTGGACCTTCCGGAATAGTAAAAGTACGACGTAGGTAACGCGATCCCAGACGCTGATCTACGCGTCGGCGGTGACCTTCAGGATGGGCGACAATTACCTCAGGTTAGGTACGTATCTCAACTGCTGCTCTTCTCCCCCTCATCCGGGAGTGGCACGCGCGCATAACGTAGCTATATACGCGTGTACATGGCGTTGACGTATGTAGTAGGTATGTACATATAACGTCGAGTGGGAGCGGTAGGTGGAGCCTAATACGCGCGCGCGCGTCCGCGCGACTGCGAGAAGCAAATTAAAGGTAAAACACACGCGGTTCGTCCTTGCCCTCTCACAAATCACTATTGCACAATATGGGACGCAGAATGTGTGTATATACCTATATGGTGCGTGATTTTAGTCTGATCAGCCGTTTCTTTTAATCCTCGTCGCATGCGCGCGTGCTGATAAACGATGGGCGTTACGTAAAAATAGCGTACCGAGAGAGGTTTTGCGATATACTTATACCAAGTGCTCCGAAATGCAGCTGGAGCAGTAGCTCCGATGTGGTGTTTTTCTTCTTTTTAAATACGCGTGTATGAGTGATTGTTAAGTAAGGTGTTAAGTAATAGCGCGCGGAGTGTGTCAGTCATGTCAGAGGTGCCTGTCGTTAAGAGAAGAAAAAGTAAATTGAGATTGGAGTACCTATTGTTTTGTTAAAATTAGTCCGAATTGAGTTCTTTTTTTTTTATAGACGTGGGTACGAGATTCTAAATTTTGTTCAATTAATATTTGTGATTTTTTTTTTCAGAGAACTATGAAATGCTTAAAGCTCTCTATGACTTCAATGCAACATTTGCTAAAACACTGAGCTTTCAGGAGAACGATCATTTTGTACTGTATCAAAGCCACACCAAGCAGAGAAATTGGTGGCAAGTGGTGAGCAAGCAAGGCCAAGTGGGCTACATACCCTCCAACTATGTTACAACGATCAAAGTACACCCACAATTCTTGATAGACTTTATTGATGAGGTTATTGAAACTTTAAAGTCTAATACTGGTAAGCCCAGCAGTTCTCCTAATATAGATAAACAAGACTTACTATTACGGCTGGTAGATAAGAAACGTCAGGCTGAACTTGGTAGAAAGACTAAGAAGCAGGCTCCATTGCCACCTGACTTTGGAAACACCACACCAGTTAAGGAAACGCCTACTAATTTTAATAATATAAAAGATGCCAATACATTGCCTATTGATGATACCCCTAGAAGGGACTCTGTGAGTGAGCAAAAAAAACAATCTTTAACATTTGAAACACAATCTGAAGCAAAAATTTGCGTGAGTGGTTTAATTCTTCTTTTTTTATAAAATCTAATTTTCATCTTTTTAGAAATTTTTATCCAATATTTTAACTCTTACAGACTGAAGATGTCCAGAGAAGGCTATCAGAATCTAGTCAAAAAAGGGAAATTTTCAAAAGCAGCTCACAGAATAGCATCAAGCAATCACCAACAAAAAGTAGATCTAACAGCTTAGCAGAAATAAATCCAAGAACGGCTTATTTACTTTTGGACCAAGTACGTCATAGTACTCAACTTAGTTATGAAATGTCAAAAGTTGCTGTAACTGTTGTACTTAGTGGACTACAAGAGATTTTACCATCGACTATTAGTCATTATTTTGATGCAATTTTATCTCAGTTGCAAGTGCCATTAAATTTAACAAAATTAAATATTGAAGAAACTTATGATGCCAATAGATTGAAAATTATTTTTACTGAATTAACATCATGTAAAGAGGATTCACAGCAGAGAAGTTGGATGCTTTATGAAGATGAACCAACAATATGTGAATACATCAAGGAACTAACATCAATTTTGGTACTTTGTTATAAGATCACTTAGGCATTTTAATATATAAATTTTAAAATATCTGAGTTTAAACTTCAATGTAAATTACTTTAAAAAATTTATTATTTGTTTTTTATCTTCCTGGCTACTTATTTTCACTTATTTGTGTTACTATTTTTCGACAACTATTAATCAACACTATATATACATTCATGTTTAAGACAAATGCTGATGCTAATGTTTCAAGACATGTTTTGAGACAAGATCAATATGAAGGAGTATCTACTCTCATTCAGTATTATCAAATGGAAACTAGGTGGACCATAAGGCAATTATTGCTTCAGTCCTTTGGAGTTATGTCCAGCTTAGACCCTGTTGTAGTGACGATAATGTTAGAAAGTATTTTACCAATGGAACTTGCTAGGTAATTTAAAAATCATTAAAACCCTATTAATTAGAATTTTATATATAATGCACTGTTCTTTTAATGCAGAGATATGAAAAGCAATCCAAGAAATGTTACAAAATTGAATTATTCTTCACTACTCTTGACTATGATTTTCTCAATGGGTGAGCCCATGCCAATAACGCATTTTGGTGAGTCTATTATTTTTTTAATATTGTTTTAAAAATATAATAAATTAACATGAAATAATTTTTTAGACCAATTGGGCACTGAATTTATATCATTTCTATTGGATCTTACTGAAAATCCACCAGACACGGATCTGGATGATCAAATTCCAGATTTATTTGTAAATTTAATACTGTCTTATAATTTACAATTCCATAACAGTGAAAACATTGTATTAGAAGCCTTAAAAGAAAGAACTGTTGCTAAAACTTTTACCGAAAAGATTTTACTCTTGCTTAATCGGGAAAGTAAGTTGATAAATAAAAATATGAATTTTAAATATTCTTTTTCATATAGTCATAGTGCGTGTTTAATTTATTTATAAAATAAATATTTTAATTTTAGTTGATCCAGTAAGAATATTTGATCACGAACCGGCGCCACCAGATTCGGTTCTTAAACTTTTTGTCGATCTATTTACAAGTGATGAAACGGCGTCTCTCTTTTATACTAACGACATCAAAGTATTGATAGACATTATTTTGAGACAACTTTTTGATATATCTCCTGGAGAAAAAAGAAGACAGTATTTGGAACTCTGCCGAAGAGTATTAAAAACCGCAAATTATGATGAACATCGTCATAGAAGTGATGATGTATTAAAATGTTTTACAAGGTATGTATAACACCGAAGTTACGATCAACGCTTTTAATGATTTTAATAATAAATTAGTGAGCACTTGTTGTGACTTCTGATTTGAAATAAAATAAATTTAATTATATACTTTAGAATTTTTTGCGAAGAAACACCGGAAAGTCAAGATGATCAAAATCTCGTTCGAGAAATCAGCAATGAATTTCCTCACTTGTTCAAGATATGACCCTTGCCTTCACCTTCCTTGGAAGAGAGAAACGTCGATGAGGATGATGGTCATAATCTCATCTGAGTAAAAAAATCAACAATGAGATGTTTATGAATATATTTTGCCGCACGAATTGGTGTGAAACGAGCGCACAGGCGTCTGCGATCCGATCCAAAGACAGAAGACAAAAGTAATTTCTTGATGGATTTTATTCTTTATTATGTTCCTCCTTCAAAATATATGAACTAATGAAATGAGTGTAATTAAAAATTACGCGATTGATTTTAAAAGATCAAAATTTGTGTCATTAGAATATAGTTGACAATTTTAAATCTAATCACCACGGAGGAAAATTACTGTAAATAAAAAAACGAGGAAGAGGCAGAAACTAATTTCATTCGAAAGTAGAGAACCAGCAAAATTTACGAGTTCGTTAAAATCAATACTTTGATTCTGCAAACCTATATAAATTATTTTACTGCTTGAAAAAAAAAAATCTAAAATGGAGATACTTTAAAGTTTATAAAACCCAATTCTGTGATATAAAATGCACATTTTTATTTTATATTTATTTTTTTATAACTTTATCATAAATGTACATGCATATATATTTTATTAATTGGATTTTATTGAGAATTTAAGCTATTCAAATATTTTATACAGTGAACGAATGTTTTAATTTTTATTTAAAAAGAATTTTAATCCAATTTCTTTTTTACATGAAATATTTTCCAAGACTTTAAAGTGGATTGATCTTTTTTGAGCGCGTTATATGAATATTCAGTCTAGTCTTTCAATCTCTCTGTATTACAGAGTCTTCCCTGTTGAAAATAATCACATGATATAATTACATGATTAAATCACGTACCGAAATCATGTAACGAAATCACGTAATTAATCACGTGACGTTTTTGGCCGGTTCGTCACGTGATTTAATCACGTAATTTTTAAAAAATTACGTAATTTTCGTTTATATGAATTTTTAATATAAAAAATAGATTACATGATTTAATCACGTGATTCTTTTTAAAAATTACGTAATTTTTTCAATTAAGTGATTTGAACAATAAAGATATGTTATTCTTGAAATGTAAATTTTGGTATTAAAGTTTTTTTCAAGCTACGAATTGTGCAAAATTGAAAGATCTCGAAATCTCGAATATAGAAAATAAGAAAAAGAAATTTCTGGATGCGACCAGAAGTTATCAAAAACGAGGCACGCCTTGTAAATGTGACTTCCAAAAGTCTCACTTCCTTATATATTCTTGTGGTGAATATTCACTTAGGGAGCTTTTACGGTTTGCCATCTAGCAGTGAACTGCTGTACTACATTCGCCCGTCAGACCTGTTTGTCGAATGTTGCCGTTGACCGCTAGATGGCAAACCGTATAGGACCTCCCTCAAGTGAATAGGCACCGCAAGAATACATAAGGAAGTGAGACTTTATCATTCATGTGTTATGGGTTTTTACTCCTAGCGAGGTTTTTCCCCATTCTACACTCCACATAGTAGTCCAGCCATACAACCGTTTTTGCTCTATAACTTCTGATAGTGTGGAAATGCCCTCACAGGGTAACGCACAACTTCCTCTTTTTGATTTCCTTCTTTAAGGAGAGGTAACTGGAATCGCCCAGGCTCCTCCTACGTGGATTCATTTCTACGTAAGGGGCTCCTGGACGGTGATCCGGGCAGGCTGTACCTCACTGGTAGGGGGCGACGGAGGGGGCCCCCACCATCCCTTCCTTCTTTCTTTCTTTCATTCATGTGACTTTTGGAAGTCACATTTACGAGGCGTGCCTCGTTTTTGATAACTTCTGATGTTCTGATCAAATCGAGAGAAATTTCTTTTTTTTATTTTCTATATTCGAGATTTCGAGGTTTTTGAATTTTGCACAATTCGTAGCTTGAAAAAAACTTTAATACCAAAACTTACATTTCAAAAATAACATATCTTTATTGTTCAAATCAATTAAAAAAATCACGTGATTAAATCGTGTAATCTATTTTTTATATTAAAAATTCATATAAACAAAAATTATTTAAAAATTACGTGATTAAATCACGTGACGAACCGGCCAAAAACGTCACGTGATTAATTACGTGATTTCGTTACATGATTTCGGTACGTGATTTAATCACGTAATTAAATCATGTGATTATTTTCGACAGGGTTTACGCTGGCATAGTTATTATAACTTTTAAAGTCTAGTAATTGTATACGAGACGTTAAACACGTTAAGTTTGTGACTATTGTCACTTGCAATGAATTCTCAAATTATTGTGATCTTTAATTAAATGTTAAGCAAATAAAGAGTTTAGGAAAAAAAATAATTTAAATTTGAATTTGTAACATTAAAATACCTTACTTTAAATCCTATAATTCTACATCTATCAAGTATAGAACATATATTGAAAGTATATTAATGGTAATTTAAAATTTTTGATACATTATATATTTATTGAAGTCATTCACTTGAACAATTTTAATTCATCCTTGAGTTTGAACTTAAATAAGTTTCTCTAAAGTAGTAGGTGTGATTATATAGATAATAACTGAAATAGTTTTTATAAACATTTGTTTATAAACTCGCTTCGCTCGTGCGAAAAGCGTCTCGTACAATAAATAATCACCTTCCACACCTGTGTCGTAATGTACTATTTCATGTCGTACCAGAAAATTTTTGCCTATCTTACGACGGAATTTTAGGAATAAAAATTCTTACGGAACAAAAATTGAGACTGGATGAAGGTTATTTACAAATAAATAATAACAGAATTAAACTGAAACCAGCTCATAAACTAAATCATAATCTCAATATAGTAACTGAAAACCCACAAAAAACGGATAAAGAAACTAAATCAAGAGTATAACGATGGAACAAAAGGAATTTTTAAGGAAAATGCTACAAAATAAGGATGAAACAAAAACTTTAAGACCAATAATTCATAAAAATTATAAACAAGAAATACAATTAAACGAACAAACTGAAAATTTTAAAACTGATGATGGAATGGGAAGATCATCTAGTCTAATATCATATTAACCCGAATTAATCGATAAAACGAAATACATATAAAATCAGAAATCACATTTTATGATGTCACAAAAATTTTGAATACAATTCAGAAATTAAAAGCAGAAGAAACGGATTTACAACAGAAAATGTTAAATGAAATTTTACCAGAAAATAAGGAATTATATTACGGAAAAATTTTGTAAAATAACGAAAATAATATTAGATCATTAATAAAAGATATTAATATTGCTTTTGAAAATAATGACCAATCGATTTTGAGGAACAGACTATAAACAATTCTTGACAATAATAAATAAAAAGATTGAAGTAGATTTCGAAGAATATAATAAACTTTATGGAAACGAAAAAGAATATAACTTTTTCTCTTATGAAATAGACAATTTGCCTGAAGGTTTTCAAATAAAAGAGGACTTTAACACAGACGGAAATGAGATTTTAAATTTGGGATCAATAAACTTTATAGAGAAAAATGATTTAATACAAGATTTAAAAGAGTTTAATCGAGAAGAAAAATTACTAGAAAAAATACAGTATCAAAACTTGCCCGAAAATAGTAAAACAATGATTAGAGATTTAGTATTGAAAAATAAAGATATATTTTGGCTACAGAGAGATAGTTTAGGATCATGTAATGTAGAATAACATGAAATAAATTTAACCGACGATAAACCTGTATACGTAAAACAATTTCCTTTACCACACAAATTAAAAGAAATCGCGATAGAAGAAACTCAAAAATTAATAACAAATAATTTAGTAAGGAATTCAAAAAGTGCTTTTAATTCTCCAGCATGGATTGTAGCGAAAAAACAGCAGACGGACAAAAACGATGGCATTTAGTTATAGACTACAGAAAATTAAATGAAAAAACAGTTCCAGATTCATATTTACTCCCAAATATTACAGAAATATTCGACCAATTAGGAAAACAAAATTCTATCACGTTATAGATTTAAAATCGGGTTTTCACCCAATTCCTATAAAACCAAGTGATATACAGAAAACAGCATTTAACATAAATCCTTTGGGACGTTTTGAATTTCGCGTATTACCTTTCGGATTAAGAAACTCACCGCGTACATTTCAAAGAGTTTTGAATACAGCTTTGGGCAACTTTATCGGTAAAATATGCTTTGTGTTTATCGATGACATAATCATTTTGGCGAAACTGTTAAAGAAGTAAATGAAAGATTTAATACGGTCGCGCAAAGACTAAGAGAAGCAAATTTAAAATTAGAACCAGAAAAATGTGAATTCTTAAAAAGAGAAGTATTATGTTATTTAGGTCATATTATAAGTGAACACGGAATAAAACCTGATCCAAAGAAAGTAGAGGCAGTAAAAAAAGTTTCCTACACCGAAAAATGTTAAAAACATCAAAGAATTTCTAGGACTTTCAGGTTATTATAGAAGATTTATAAAAAATTATGCAAAAGTAACAAAACCTTTAAATACATTTTAGAAAAGGATGTAAAATTTCATTGGGAAAATGATCAGCAAAAAGCTTTTGAGGAAATTAAAAATTTATTATGTACAGCATCACAGTTTTAGAATACCCCCGTTTTGACGAACCATTTATCATTACGTTGCTTCGAATTTCGCTTTAGGTGCAGTTTTGTCACACGGCGAAATTGGCAAAGACCCAGCGATAATTTATGCATCATGAAGTTTGCATAAAGCCGAAACTAAATATCACACGTACGAAAAAGAAGCATTAGATATAATGTTTGCAATAAAAACATTTAAAAATTACATATATATGGGAATAAATTCACAATAGTTACTGACCACAAACCGCTGTTATGGTTAAAATTAGCCGATAATAATACAAGAATCCAAAAATGGAGACTAAAATTGTCAGATTAAGAATTTGATATTATATACAAACCGGGAAAACAGAATGCAAATCCAGACGCACTATCAAGAAATCCGGTACAATAGTTCGTAGATACAAGAGCACAAAACAAACCAAAAATAAGTAAAAATACTCAAACAACAAAAGTAATTAGCAATGATGATAAAATCAAAGCAATAAATGATGACAGGCTGAAGTTAAAGGCAAAAAGAGAAAGACCAAGAAAGAATAAGGCGAAAAAGTCCGACGTGTAAAAGGAAGAAGTTATAAAAAATAAAGAAACCATGGATACACAAAAAACTGAATAATATTACAATCTACAAAGAACTTACCTGAAAGCTTAAATATTTTTTTAAACAATTAATAAATTTTAAAAAACTATTTTTGCTTCCTCGAAGAGGAAGCTTTGTAACGGTGAAAAAAATTTTTGAAACAAAAAATGTTCAAAAACATGTTTTAAGACTTTTGGCGCTAAAATCCGTTGTTTTTGATAAAAAAAATTTTCGTGTCTGTGTGCGTGCGTGCGTGCGTGCGTGTGTGTGTGTGTGTGTGTGTGTGTGTGTGTGTGTGTGTGTGTGTGTGTGTGTGTGTGTGTACAGGTGATAACTTTTGAACCGATCGACCGATTTACATCGGAAAAGGCTTATTCTATTCGTTTCGGAGAAGAATAGAGAGAGCATAACCTACTTTTTGATTTTACCGATTTTTTTTTATAACCAACAAACGATTTTGAATTTTTCGTTTTTTTGATTTTTTAATTTGTTTCAGCCAGTATTACTTAATAAACTAAATTTTTATTAAAAGAACTTCTTTTTTTTTTAATTTAAATTATCTCTAACCTGTCATTTGTTGTTAATGAAAATATGGTTTATATTTCTTTAATTAATATCTCAAAAACTTTTTCATTTTTCCATTCAAAATGTTTACCACTTATTACACTTATCGAGTACAACATAGTATCAAAATTTGAAGAGGTTATGTTGATTTGTTTCCGAGAAAAAAATTATTTTTGAAAAAATGTGCGTTTTCTTTCCTTTACGATAACAGGAGTAAAAGTCAATGAATCGTTTTGAAATTTGGCAGAGAATTAGCATTTTTATATCTAAGGAGTCAGTTCTTTGCCCAAAAAAATCTGACCGTTGTGACCAAAGATATTTGAGGTAAAAATTTTTTTATAAATTTCTTATATTTGCATTTTTAAAAAGAATATTCGATTGATTGATTCAAAATTTTTACCACTTATTACACTTATCGAGTACAAAATTATGTTAAAATTTCAAGAGGTTATGTTGATTTGTTTCCGAGAAAAAAATTATTTTTGAAAACAAGTGCGTTTTCTTCCCTTTACGATAACAGGAGTAAAAGTCAATGAATCGTTTTGAAATTTGGCAGAGAATTAGCTTTTTTATGTCTAAGGAGTCAGTTCTTTGCCCCAAAAATCTGACCTTTGTGACCAAAGATATTTGAGGTTAAAATTTTTTTATAAATTTCTTATATTTATATTTTTAAAAAGAATATTCGATTGATTGATTCAAAATTTTTACCACTAATTACACTTATCGAGTACAAAATTATGTTAAAATTTCAAGAGGTTATGTTGATTTGTTTCCGAGAAAAAAATTATTTTTGAAAACAAGTGCGTTTTCTCTCCTTTACGATAACAGGAGTAAAAGTCAATGAATCGTTTTCAAATATGGCAGAGAATTAGCTTTTTTATGTCTAAGGAGTCAGTTCTTTGCCCCAAAAAATCTGACCTTTGTGACCAAAGATATTTGAGGTTAAAATATTTTTATAAATTTCTTATATTTGCATTTTTAAAAAGAATATTCGATTGATTGATTCAAAACTTTTACCACTTATTACACTTATCGAGTACAACATTGTGTAAAAATTTCAAGAGGTTATGTTGGTCAAAATTTTTTTACTCATTCCAAATTAACCTCAAAACACAAATATAAAGTTTTAGAGCAAAATATGCAGTAGTTCTATTTAATTTGAATATCATATATAAATAAAATAATTATTGTGTACTAGGGCATATCCCCGAGAAAGTAATTTCAGATTGGGTCCCGCGGCAACGTGTACTAGGGCAACGATAATAATTGACTTTCAAAATATGAATTTCATAAAAATTTCATAAAAATATTTCATAAAAATATCGATTCTTAAATATGAAAAAAATTACCTCTCTGTTAAATTTCAAAACGATTCATTGTCTTTTGTTAAGAAGTATAACTAAGTTATTATATTTGTATGATTGTTACAATGATGGATTAACTTTAAACCACTAAGTCGAGCAGGATAGTAGTTAAATACCTGTTTGAAAACAAATATTTATTAAATTATTGCCAATACATACTTTTCTTTCTCAAACTAATGTATTTCTTTAAAATTTTTTATAACAATAATTAATTGTTTGTATAGGATACATAAATAAAAAAACAAAAAAGATATTTTTTATATTCAGTCAAATTGTTTAACAAACAACAAAGAACCACAAAGAAAACAGTTTTATTTATTAATAAAGTTTTGTTGTAAAAAATTTACTTTTGTTTTTTAAATTTTAAAAATGGAATCGATAAATTAGTTTGAAGAAGCATCTTGCCAATGAATTGGCAGCGGTTTTTTAAGTATTTTCTATAATCCCTATAAAAACATTTTCTATTTTTCACAAAACTGATTTTTGTTATCAGCAGTATCTCATTCTCATTTTCAAATTATCTCTTTATCTCTTTACAATACTTGCTTGTAAAGTAGCTATGAAAATGTTTTCTTTTTCTTACAAAAATCATTTTTATTACTCATTAAAATAAAGTCGTACATTTCAATAACAGTATCATTTCCGTAAATAATTCATTATTATTTTCTCTACAAAATATCTCCAAAAATGGTCTATCACTACATCTTTTAAAAAATCCTTTGATAAATTAAATTACAAAATCTCGAAAATCCTTTAAAAACTTTTGCAAGCAACGAGAAATTATTTTCCAAAACCTTTATAATCCTTTTAGAAAAACTTTTGAAAACCGTAAGTATTTTTTTCGGAAACCATAAAAATTATTTTCCGAAACCTATACAAACCTTAAAAATTATTTACGTTTTATTTTCTGAAAAGGAATTCTACGAATAAATAATAAATTTTTGTGTTCTATAAAGTCGAAATAAATTTCTTTCACACGGATACAGAAAGTCAAAAAATTGTGAAATCAATCAACGTGTAGTTTTATACTTAACAAAAATTATTTAATGTACTTTTACTCTTAAAAAATTGTGAAATCTCTTTAAAAAAATTTTTCCACAAAAGTAAAAACTTAGGCAAGAATAAGTTTGGTTTATTATTCCAAATCGGGTGACAACTGGGACTTTACTTTTACTCCCTAGGTGTGTAATATACTATCTTTCACGCGAATACTGACAGTCAAACCCAAAACCGTTGTGAAATCAATTGACGTGTAGTTTTATACTTAACAAACATTGTTTGACGTACTTTTACTCTTAAAAAGTTGCGAAATCTCTCTAAAAAAATTTTGTTTACAAAAGTAGCAACTTATAGGCATGAGTATAAGTTTGGTTTATTATAGTACTCCATACTCCCTCCCCCCCCCTCCCTCCCTCTCCCTCTCCATCAACATTTATCAAACTCTGTACCAAGAAATTTGTTATATACGCAAAAAATTTACGAATCGTAATAAAATATTTGAAAATATATAAACTCGTATGAATTCGTAAATAAATGTACAAAACTGTACGAAACTGTAAGATTCGTTAAAACTTACGGAAATTTACGTTTTCTTACGTTTTCTTACATTTTCTTATGTTTTCGTAGATTTAAGTTTTTACAGACAAATTTGAGAAAATTTACAAGTCGTATGAAAACGTATAAAACCCATACATAAAAATGTACAAAAATGTACAAAATCGTACAAATTTTGTTCGAAAATCAACAGTTTCTTACACTTTCCTACATTTTCTTATAATTTCCTACGATTTTCTATGATTTCCTACATTTATTATTTCCGTACGGGTACTTGAGAAAAATACAAAAAAAAGTTAAAATTCGTACCTTCAGTAGGTATTTTTTGCTTCCTCCTAGAGGAAGCTTTGTGATAGTAAATTTTCGAGTTGTTGTAAAAACATGTTATAATAAAATTGTGTTCCGAGGTGTTAGGAATCAAAATACATGGTTTTTGAAAAATGTCTGTATGGATGTGTGTGTGTGTGTGTGTGTGTGTGTGTGTGTGTGTGTGTGTGTGTGTGTGTGTGTGTGTGTGTGTGTGTACGCCTGGATCTCAGCTTCTACTCGGTCGATTGTGATCGGACAGGTCTCATTTTTTTTGTTTTTTTTTGCGTGATGGCGGGTCAAAAAACCGTTTTTTGATTGGGGCGATGCGTTTTTGTTTTTTTTCAAATTTTCGATTTTCTCAAAACTGTTTTTTGATTTTTTTAAATGATAGGATCGAGTTATTCGAATCTGATGGGTAGCGTTCGAAAGAGGATTAAAATACCTATATTTTCTAAAAAAAAAGTTTCTAGCTATCACGGTTCTTTTGTTATTAACAAAAACGTGTTTTTTTTTAGAAGCTTATAACTCCTAAACTTAACGGTCAATTTTTTTGAGAAAAATCATGATAATACAGAATATAAATATCTATAATCTGTGAAAATTTGAATACATTCTGTAGGCTAGATTTTGAATAAAAAATTGAAAAATGAAAAAAATCAGTTTTGTATGTCCAACGATTACAAGAGTAAAATTGACTTAATGGCTTCAAAATTCCTTTTAGAGGTAGATTTTTTATAGTTCTCGGTCGAGTTCTTTGGGCAAAATGATTGGTCCATAAATTTCAGAGTTATTTGAGGTTAAAAATTTTTTGACATTTTTTAAAAATCGTAATTTCTCGAGAAAGGCTCTATGTATCTGAATAGGGTGGGTGGCATTCGAAAGAGAATTAAAATACCTATATTTTCTAAAAAAATTAATTTTCTATCTATCACGGTTCTTTAGTTATCATCAAAAACAAAAACGTGTTTTTTTTTTAAACTCATAACTCCAATGATGTTATCATTAGTATATTATAAAAGTATATAGTATTGGTGTCAAAATGTAATATGTTTGAATTTTCAAGATTGAATTCTTGAGTTTAAGTATTCAAAACTGATGAATAATTAAAATAGTTTTTTGCCTAGCGGGCCGAAAGTACCACTTTCGCTCCCGGCGCCCGATCGCGAAGGTTGTATTTTTGGCCTCGCTAGGCAAAAAAATAGTATACGCTCCATGGGAGTAAAATTGGCCAGCCCCCAGCTAGTGTTTGCCACCCTCGCCTTCGGCTCGGGTGGCAATTTACACGAGCTGTGGACTGTCCAAGTTTTTTCCTCCCTTGGTGCGTAATATACTAATAAGAGTAGGTGGCGCTCCAATCGGGGTAGCGTGTAGTGCAGTATGTATTCCGGCAGGGTTCAACAAGCTGTGGGTTAGTCACGAATCCCGCAGTACTGCATACAATGCATTATGAATGCATTATATTCTGCATTATTATAATTTATTTGTGAGTTGTGAACTTTTTGAAAAAAACACGTTTTTGTTAATAACAAAAGAACAATGATAGCTATAAATTTTGCTTCCTCGTAGAGGAAGTTTTGTAACGGTGAAAAAAATTTTCGAAAAAAAATGTTCAAAAAGATGTTTTAAGGCGATATGTGTATATTAGTTGATTTTGATCATTTTTGTTTTCGTGTGTGTGTGTGTGTGTGTGTGTGTGTGTGTGTGTGTGTGTGTGTGTGTGGGTGTGTGTGTGTGTGTGTGTGTGTGTGTGTGTGTGTGTGTGTATTTGAACTCTTCATATCTCCGAAACGAATCGACCGATTTTCGTCGGGTAAAGCTTATTCTCTTTGTCTCGCGGGAAAAGAAAGGTACCCTGATGGATTTGAGTTTCTATTGATTTTCTTTTGTTTTATAACCAAAAACGATTTTGAATTTTTAGTTTTTTTGATTTTTTCATATCTTACAGTCATTATTACATAATATAATAAACTTTTCTTGAAAGGTATTTAAATTACCTATATTTTCATTTTTTAAAATTTAAAATATCTTCACTTTGTCATTTGTTATTAAGGAAAACTTTTTTATATTTCATAAATTAATTTCTCAAAAAATATTTTGTTTATCGACTTGAAATTTTAACCAGTTATTACACTAATTGAAGACTATATCGACGCCTCCTGTTCATATAATTCTAACTCACGGAAGAGTGCAACATAATTTTAACTCAAAATTCTATGCAAGATAATTCCAACTCGAAATTTCGTGCAATATAATTCTAACCCGCAACTCCGTGCATTAAAATTCCAATTCGGGCCAATACAATATGATTCCTATTCAAACTCACAGTGCAATATGATGCTAACTCGTGCGGCAAAACAATATAAATCTAATTCAAATAATCCTAGACATTATTTCTTATGACAAACAATTCTGTACTCAAGCACTTCTAATAACACGGGAGAGAAATAGTAGTACCTTATTTATCAATTAATCTGATGTTTTACATATATTGATATCCATACATAATCATGAAACGGAGGCATAAACGCAAAAAAAACACGATTTTTCACAGAAAATAAGGGTTACTAATTAAACAAGCTTTACTCAAACATAAATAAACCACCTTTAAAAATTGAAATAGATTGGGTGCACGAGGAAACGGGCTCTCGAAAACAAGCTTCTTACGCGTGCTTATATTCAAAGCGAAATTACTGGTCAAATTAAAAGTAGCTTAAGCCTACCAAATTTTTTTATCAAATGACTAGTAAATTTTTATATATAGTAGTACAATATCATGTACTATAATATATGAACCTATTATATGTTATGATACATAAAAATAACCACAATACATGCGATATATATGCGTGTAAAAAAAGCACCATTTGCGGTTTTTATGAAATTAAATTTTAATTTTTCTGGTGACTTGATATTTTCTTTACAGAAAAAGATTTCGCAGCTCAAATGCTATACTCTCTAGGTGGTTTTATGAACAAATTATCGATTTTCATTAAATGACGAGGAAAAATGCTTTTTGTCCATAAGAGCCTATCGAGGGGGCATAGTAAGCACTTCAATGTGCACAAAAAATACTCTTAAAATAATATCTTGTATTCTAATGTACTCTCTTATACTCTCTTGTGCTCTCGTTACTCCCTTAAAAGAAGAAAATATAGAAAGTATTAAGAGTACATATAAAACTACAAAGAGTACATACGAGAGTACAAAGAGTACATATAAGTACAAAGAGTATATTACGTAAAAGTGCAACACGATTATTTAAATAATTTTAAACCCAAGCAGCCGGGGGATACGAGGTCCACGCATATTAGGGAATTCCGTAGAAGTGCAACAATCAACAATACGATTATTTAAATAATTTTTTTCAACGCGTGCATGAAAAAGGCCCATTTTCTGCGTAGAAAAGTGAACGGAAAATCGAACATTTCGAGCATCTAGCGAGGTTTCCCGTAAGAGCGGGAGGAAAAGACGTTATTCGGCCTAAAAAGAGGTTCTAAAGTGACTTTTTTTGACTAATTGGATACAAAAATACTATATTTGCCCGGCGGGCGAATAAGTATCTTTTGTAAATACTTTTGCGCCCGCAATTCTAAAATTCCGTAAAACTGCAAAAATTAAGCTAAATCCACTATCAATTTGTGAATTCATGTTTTTTATGACTTTTATTCAAAGATATATCCAGTATACTATTTTTATTTGAAAATGAACATCTTCACATTCGCACAAATTTGTATCAGATTTTTGATTATTCTTAACAAGTTCTTTTATTATTTATTACTTCGAGTATTTCGTTGTCGTATAAAGCAAAAATCAATTTAGCCTTGCTTTTTAGGCACAAAAACGCCGAAAATAAATACATAAGTTACAAAAAATATGGTATGCACCTAGGACTTAGTGGGCCTTTTGACTTCGTGTGTTTGTAGTACGAATCGTAAGTGAGCCAGTACGAGCCGAAGGCGAGTGCATATGGCGAACCGAAGACAAGTCCATACACGGTCTACAAAGGCCCACTGTGTGCCCTATGTACATAATATACTATTTAAATCTAAGTAGCTCGGGGATACGAGGTCCTCGCGTATATGAGAATTACGTAGACGTGCAATACGATTATTTAAAGAATGTAACGGACGGCTCGTGTGCGTGCGCGCATGTGGGTGTGTATCGGTGTGCGCCGATGAGACTCGAGGCGAGTCTCAGCACACCGCGACGGCATGCGCAAACATGGTAAAGGTAAACATCTCTCAACCTTGCGCGAAGGGCAAGGCCGAGAGATGATTGCGCGTGCCGACGAAGAAGCAGGCAGGCAGTAGCGTTTTGGCCACAGCCCGAGTGCCTGTTCCCCGAAAACGGACGCGTGAGTGCCCTGGAGAGCAGATAGAGAGAGAGAGAGAGAGAGAGTGAGACGCCGCCGGCAACCGGAGCAGCGGAGCGAGAGAGAGAGGCTGCGAGTCGCCGCCGGCAACCGGAGCAGCGGAGAGAGAGAGAGAGAGAGAGAGAGAGAGAGAGAGAGAGAGAGAGAGAGGAACGCCGCCGGCAACCGGAGCAGCGGAGAGAGAGAGTGAAAGAGGAACGCCGCCGGCGACCGGAGCAGCGAAGAGAGAGAGATTCGCCGCCTAAGCCGCCCGGCCAATCCTTCGCGGACGCCGCTGCGCCTAAGGTAAAATGGCCATTACTGGGACACATACGGCAACATAACTTAAATGAGCATAATTAAAAAAAATTATATAGCTTAATTTTATAAAACAAAAATTGCATTGGGCAGCTAACACTTTTCTGATCAGATTCCAATAATAATACAGTAAGTTTAATGCATTATACCTATTAAAATACTTTATTTTTAGAGATAGTCATTTTAGCCATTAGTGGGACAGGTTTTTTGAGGTAAAGCCTAAAGTGGGACAAACCGCGTCTAATACTGGGACAAACAAAATCAAAGTAAAATAATTAGAAAGCAGTTGTCGAATTCACTTAGAAATTACTAGATAAATTAAAATAATCGAAATCAATTAATGCAGAACATAAAAACATTATTTATTTTTCTTAATTTTTTAATAAAATTAACATGTATATTTTTATTTCAACGTGAATATTTTTATTATTTATTATTTATTATATATATTTTTATTACAACTTAAAACAGTCTTTTTATTTTTCATCACAGTTTCAATAAATATAAAAATGAAAGATAATCAAATCTTTTCTTGTTTTATTTTAATCTTAGATTGCAGAGATTGTACTTCAACATTTATAAGTTCTCGTTCGATTTCTTCCAAATTGTTGACCAAAGTCTTTAATTGATCTTCTAAAGCAACCTGGTTTTCTTTATTTCCTTCATTTTTCATCTTCATTTTAAGAGTTTTTATTTCTGAATTCAAACATTTTTTTTGGTCAGTTAAATTTTTCTTTTTCTCTTGAAAAGATTTAGCAACGCTCTTCTCCTTTTCTTTCAATGCCCTCTTGTCTTCTTTCTTTTTTTTATTTAATTCAATTTCGGTTCGTCTTAATATTTTTTCATTTTCTTTTTTCTGTAAAGTTTCTATTACTTTGTCTACAGTATAAACTGTGACCTCACTTGTGTCAACTTTCTTCTTTTTTGGTTTGAACTGCGGGATCTTTGCAACTTTGAGAAAACTTTCAGAGACGTTTAAATCATTGTTAGCTAGAATAAAAGTATAAATTGAAAAAAATATCAATACTATGATATGTTTAGTAGACTATGTATACTTACTTGTAAGAATATTAGTTTCCTTATTTTGATTTAAAATTGTTCCGAAAAAGTTAATAGCTGCAGGTTGATTTGTCGAAGCTATTGGTACACTTATAGATAAATCTAAGACTTTTTCCATATCAGTATTACTGTGAAAACTTGACAGACTATTATCAAGATTATCCTTTAGATTTACAATACTTTTATTTGTTGATGATTCATTTGTAGATTCATCGATGATGGTATTAAATTCCTTATTACTACGTACACTTGACAGACTATCTTCAGGGGTATAAAGAAAACCATTCTTCGATGAGTGATCCTGACCATTAGTCCATTGCTGAGAAATGGTATCATTAACACAAGTATTTAGATCTGGAATAGTGATATATAAATTAATATCATGAATATATTATAAGTTCAAATAATACTTATGCATAATCTTATGACTTACCAGAAGAGCTAAAGTTGAACACGGAATTTGTATTAGTAGGTACATTGTATATTTTTTTTGGTGTACTAGTTAGTAGGCACGAGTTTGATAAACTGTCATCAGGAGTAAGAATCGCATCATGTAAGGGATCATATTCACTACTAGAAGAATGATCTGCTATTATACGTGTATTGGTTATAGTTTTACCACTCTCTTCAACATAAATGATATCTAAAAAAAAAAATACATAAATTATTATTGCGAACACAATCAAAATTCAAATAATAATTTTAACTAACCTTGTAACTGATTAGGAACGGCAGAATCAGTATTCTCATGTGCACTATATGTCTGATTGAAAGCAAGTATATCTTTTTGGTTTTCAATTAAAGAATTGGTAAATTCACTAACAATATTTGAATTTCCACTTTCTAAGTCTTCTTCAAAAACAATTTCAATATTGTTTAAATCTATTTTTTCACTTTCAAATTTATTATCTATGGCTGTAACAACTTCCACATTGCTAACACTGTTTGCGTAATTCTCATTTGTATTATCTAAGATATAATATAAATTTTATAAACAGTAAATTCTTAAGTCACTAAAAATAATCTCAGACATAAGTTACACATTAAGAGAATACAAAATTTACACTATTTACCAGAAGTGCCTCTCAACTTTTTCCAACTTTCAAAAAGAGCTTCTAGCTTCACATCTCCAATCCAGAATTCATTGAATTCATTTTCTTTAAATTCATTTAATATTGTAGCAGAAAGTAGTTTCTTTTCGAAGGTCTCCAGAAATGTCTCACTGCTGCTGGTTGAACTTTCTGCGGTAGCTGTTTCCTCTGTATCCCCAGAAGTTGAATTTTCTTTAGTTTTTTTCTTTTTGTTAAGAACATTGTATTGCACGGCATCAGGGTTGAACGGACAGAGTCCACATCCTCGGAACCCATTTACAACACAGTGCTCTTGGGAACTCCTGAGCTCTTGGCTGCTTCACGCAAAGACTTCCCCTTGTCTACAGCATCTAAAGCTTCCTCAATTGACTTTACACTGTAACTCTTCTCTACTCTTTTCCTTCGAACATTCTTACTTTTCCTTTTTTTCTTAGATATTTCTTTACATTTCATATTCTTAGCTTTCTCTTTCTTCTTAGAAGTATCATCAGATACTTTTTTCTTTATTTTAGCCATTATCTGAAAAAGTGTAGATAAATGTAAAATTTAAGTACAATAAATATTAATGAACATTTTTTGTTTTTGAATTAGAAAAAATAAAATTGATAAAATATAATTCAATTACTTACCTATATAGACTGTAGACAAAATTTGAGGTTTGAGGTTAAGTTACTTCACATTACATACTGAACTTTTTGTAACTTTTGCGTGTTACTTACAAACGTAAACTTTTAAAATAATGTCTGTACTATAGTCACCTGATATATTTTTTGTAAAATTTTGATCAAATCAATTTTTTTATTACATGTCTCAGTAATGGCAATGGGAATGTGCAACTCATGCTCAAGTGTGTGAAACTGGGACGCTCAGCGCCACTCCGTCTCAGTTTACGCAACTATTCCAAAAACTTGTCCAAAAGCGAGACACAGGATTTAAACGAAAATATTTAATGAAATCGTTAAAATAAAATTTAATTTTACTTATGAATGTAAGAAAACTTATATTGAAACATTATTTCATTTACGGATGCGCAAAATTTCATTAAATCATGATAGTAAAGTTACGTTCATACTTTTGGAAATAAAGGAACATGGCGACTTTTTGTGGGGTTCATAGGTATTAGTTAAGAAGAATTTTTCAGAATTTTTTTTTAAATGTTTAACTTTATAAATTAAAAATAAGTAGTGCAATTATATAAATAATAACTTGAAAAATGCCAATCAATTTTTGTTTTTATGATATGTATTAAAATACAATAGATAGCAATGATTATGTATTATTGTCCCAGTATAGGACACACTTTTTACATTGTCCCACTAATGGCCATTTTACCTTAGAAGGTAAGACCTGGCCAGGCGAACGCGCGCTCTCCTCGCGGACGACGTGCGTCCGGAGAGCGACTCCCGCGCGAGCGAGCGAGGCTCACCGACGCGCGCGTGCGTGTCGATCGCGCGCGGCGATCGACCAACGTCGGTGCGGGCCGCTTTTGCGAGTGCGTGTGTGCGACCGCGCGCACACGTACCTTGAGCGCGGGCACACCACCCGAATCGGCGCGTACACTGTGTACGCGCCGCATGTACATTAATCCTTGCGCCCGATTGGCAATAAATTTCTTTTATTTTTCATACGCGTTCGTGCATTATTTGGTGCGTATTCCCGGATCCCTTTTCCTAGTCGGTGGCGCGGCGGTATAGAATACCACCGGCCTCCGCGGGCGCGAGTACACAATACTCGCGCGATTCTGAGCAGCCGAGACAGCACGCACGAGAGAGAGAGAGCGCGACAGCGAAGTCGCGCGTTGTAACGCCGGTAAGTACGGCTGCCGACGAAGGCAGCCGACGGCGAGCGACGGCGCGCCGGCGAGAGCGAGGAGATTTCGCCGAGGGTTGGCACGAGCCCGTGCTCGCGCCTGTCAACCGCTGCGCCGTTCATCGGCAATTCCGCTTTGGAGATTCGCGGCACTGAGGGGAAAACCTATCCCGTTACAAGAATTTTTAAACCCAACTAGCCGGGGGATACGAGGTCCACGCATATTATGGAATTACGTAGAAGTGGAACAATATAAGCAGAACAATTATTTAAATAATTTTTAAACTCAACTAGGCGGAGGATACGAGGTCCACGCATTTTAGGAAATTACGTCGAATTACAACAATCAGCAATACGATCATTTAAATAAGTTTTGAACCTAAGTAGCCGGGGGATAAGAGGTCCACACATATTAGGGAATAGCGTAGAAGTGCAACAATCAGCAATACGATTATTTAAATAATTTTTAAACCCAAGTAGGCGAGGGATACGAGGTCCACTCATGTAAGGGAATTACATAGACGTACAACAATAAGCAAGACAATTATTTGAATAATTTTGAAACCCAAGTAGACCGGGGATACGAGGTCCACGCATATATGAGAATTACTTAGACGTGCAATACTATTATTTAAATAATTTTTAAACGCAAGTAGCCGGGGGATAGGAGATCGTTTTTGTACGTCTTTGTAATTCTCTTTCGTGCGTGGACCTCATATCCCCCGTCTACTTTGGTTTAAAAATTATTTGAATAATGGTTCTGCTTATTGTTTTACTTCTACGCTATTCCCTAATATGCATGGAACTCTTACCTCCCAGCGACGTAGGTTTAAAAATTATTTAAATAATCGTATTACTAATTGTTGTACTTCGAAGTAATTCCCTAATATGCATGAGCCTCTTATCCCCTGCCTACTTGGGTTTAAAAATTATTTAAATAATTGTTTTACACATTGTTGCACGTCTACATAATGTCTACATAATTTCCATATATGCGTGGACCTCGTATCCCCCGGCTACTTGGGTTTAAAAATTATTTAAATAATCGTATTGCACGTCTACGTAATTCTCATATACGCGTGGACCTCGTATCCCCCGGCTCCTTGGGCTTAAAAATTATTTAAATTATTTTCTTGCTTACTGTTGTACGTCTACACGAAAAAAAAGTAAATCCTACTTTTTACACAGTTGATTTAACTTATAAAAGCAAGTTTATTTTACTTTCATAAGTATCGCAGTAGAAACTGTTTTTAAAAAACGTACAATTCACTTTTTAGTAAGGTAAGATTGGCATTATGCTTTGATATGCATTTCAAATAAAAAGTAGTTTTTACTTTTAAAATAAAAAAAAGTGAATTCTACTTTTTTTAAAGCAGTTTCTACTTTTTCCTTACCTAGTTGATTTAACTTCTGCAAAACAGCAAGATTTACTTTTTTTCCGTGTACGTAATTTCCTAACACGCGTGGACCTCGTATCCCCCAGGTGCCTGGGTTTAAAAATTATTTAAATAATCGTTTTGTTGCATTTCTACGTTGTTCCCTAATATGCGTGGACCTCCCGGCTATTTAGGTTTAAATATTATATTGTGTACCTAGGACGTACTCTTTGTACTCTTTGCACTCTCATATGTACTCTTGGTACTCTTTGTACTCTCGTATGTACTCTTTGTACTGCTCCCTCGATAGGCTGTTATGGAGAGAAAAGCATTTTTCCTCGTCATTTAATGAAAATCGATAATTTGTTCATAAAACCACCTAGAGAGTATAGCATTTGAGCTGTGAAATCTTTTTCTGTAAAGAAAATATCAAGTCACCAGAAAAATTAAAATTTAATTTCATAAAAACCGCAAATCGTGCTTTTTTACACGCATATATATCGCATGTATTGTGGTTATTTTTATGTATCATAACATATAATAGGTTCATATATATTACATGATATTGTACTACTATATATAAAAATTTACTAGCCATTTGACAAAAAAATTTGGTAGGCTTAAGCTACTTTTAATTTGACCAGTAATTTCGCTTTGAATATAAGCACGCGTAAGAAGCTTGTTTTCGAGAGCCCGTTTCCTCGTGCACCCAATCTATTTCAACTTTTAAACGTGGTTTCTTTATGTTCGAGTAAAGCTTATTTAACTAGTAACCCCTATTTTCTGTGAAAAATCGTGTTTTTTTGCGTTTATACCTCCGTTTCATGATTATGTATGGATGTCAGTATATGTAAAACATCAGATTAATCGATAAATAAGGTACTACTATTTCTCTCCTGTGTTATTAGAAGTGCTTGAGTACAGAATTGTTTGTCATAAGAAATAATGTCTAGGATTATTTGAATTAGATTTATATTGTTTTGCCGCACGAGTTAGCATCATATTGCACTGTGAGTTTGAATAGGAATCATATTGTATTGGCCCGAATTGGAATTTTAATGCACGGAGTTGTGGGGGTTAGAATTATATTGCACGAAATTTCGAGTTGGAATTATCTTGCATAGAATTTTGAGTTAGAATTATGTTGCATTCTTCCGTGAGTTAGAATTATATGAACAGGAGGCGTCGATATGTGGTTAAAATTTCAAGAGATTATCTTCATTTGTTTTTTAGAAAAAAATTATTTTAGAAAAAATTTGCGTTTTCGTTGTCGCACGATAACTAGAGCAAAAATTATCCAATCGTCCTGAAATTTGGCACAGGTGTAGCTTTTATATATCTTCAGATCAAGTTTGTTACCCAAAAAAATCGGTCCATTACGAAAAAAGATATTTGAGGTTAAAAATTTGTTTAAAAAATTGTCGAATAGCGTTTTCTCAGAGATTACTTGATTTATCGACTTAAAATTTTAGCCACTTATTAAACTTATAGAAGACTATATTTGGTTAAAATTTCAAGAGATGATCTTCATTTGTTTTTTAGAAAAGAATTATTTTAGCAAAAATTTGCGTTTTCGTTGTCGCACGATAACTAGAGCAAAAATTATCCAATCGTCCTGAAATTTGGAACAGAAGTAGCTTTTATATATCTTCAGATCAAGTTTGTTGCCCAAAAAAATCGGTTCATTACGAAAAAAGATATAACGCACAGTTTAAGCTGAATCCGGACCCATGACCCTCTCCTAGTTAGTCTAACCGTACAAGGTAACGTACACTGAAAAAAATTTTACGTTGTGAGAACTGAAAGTACGGCTCTTACAACGATACTTTTTGGCTGATTTTCTTTTCGCTGAATTTTTTAGGTACAGTAATTGTATCGGTACAGCTGTGAGGGCCGTACAAGATACACTGAAAGCACTAATGTATAGAGTTCTTTTGTCGAAGCATTAAATAGGCTATGATTCGACATACGTACATATTTTTCATTAAAATAATCTCGATTGATAAATACACTGTATTACAGATGAAATACGCAAAAGTGGATTGCGAACACGCGGTTGACCGGCGGATTTTGTGACTTTTTGAGGTTATAACATAAACGTTGGCTTCGCATTGTACCGTTGTCAACTAAATCGTACCGTTGTCAGAGCTGTACAAATACATTTGGCGCATCTGACCAATAATGCTGTTACATTATACAAATAAATAGACTGCTTCAGCCGTCTGGAAGGGTAAATGATCAGTATAAATAGTGCTAGTACAGCAAATCGAAACTATGCTTTCTAAAGCCTAAAATTTTTTTCAGTGTATTAAATTTTAAGTATTAGAAGTAAAAATGAAGCTACATGCCAATGAGTTGGCAGCGGTTTTTTCTTATTTATCGACTTTGCTAATTCGCCGGAGCCACCTTAAGAAAGGTGATAACTCGGCTGGGAGCTAAGAAAGGTGACAACAAGCGGGTTACTTTTTTTCTTGACTTTTTAGTTAAAAATAGCTGTAGAAATTTGAAAAATGTTCATATAGGTACTATTTGCTTGAAACAGAATAAAATCGAAATTATAAATTTTGTACACAAAATAAAAGATTTTCCCACTAATTTATAATTTACATTACACGTTTCAATTTTACTTCAATCAATAAAATTAAGGTAAAATAAATATTTTGTTTATAAAATTTGAAATATCGACTTTATTCAACGTTTTAACCAAACAGTATATGAAAATTTTTCAAATTTTTATAGTGGTTCTAAAAAAAGTAACCCACAAGCTGTCACCTTTATTGGCGCGCAGCTAGTCACCTTTCTTAGCATTCAGCCTGTCTCCTTTTTCCTTCCAACCAACAAAATATTACCAACCTAACACAAAGAAATTAGAACAAACATAAATGCGTACTGCTTATACTACAAATTTTTAATGTTCATAAAATTATGGATTCCATACTTTTTCTCCAACTTATCAATTAAAATGTAAAAAAATAATTTTTATTATTGATTTAATTGCAGAACAAGTTTTAACCCTTGACGTGTACACTTTATAAAAAGGCTGTTTTTCAGAATTTGTTATTTACATAAACAAATTAACAAAAATTTTAAACAATTTGCACATAAACTTTGATTCTGTAAAATGTGAAGATCATAAAATTACAAAAGAAACCGGTTAAATTGAATAAAAACTACTTTGAAATCGCAAAAAAGTTTTAAAGAAGGTAGCTAGCATATTTAAGGTCATGCGATACCTACGCTATTACTTAAAATTGGGTTCCCGTTTTTTTCATTCAATTTTTTATTTTAAGGAAAAAACTCTTTGATACGTTATAGTTCTTTATTAAACTTAAAACGTGTCAAAGAGTTTTTTTTTTCAAAAAGTTTAAAATTGAAGGAGAAAAACGGGAACCCAGAATTATATTAATCATGGGTTCTTTGTATGAAAAATAGAATATATTATTTTTCCTCACACCGGGCCGAAAGTGTCTCATTCTCGCCCGGCTCCGAAACGGAAATATGGCATTTTCGGCCTCGATTTGAGGAAAAATAGTATACGCACCACGGGAGTAAAATTGGCCAGCCCCCAGCCCGTGTTTGCAATTTACACGAGCTGTGGACTGTCCAAGTTTTTTCCTCCCATGGTGTGTACCCACACAGCATGTATTAATTCTGAAACGATTCTGAAAGAATACATGAAATAATTTTATTCTTTCAGAAACGATTCAGTGAAAGGATTCTGTAATAATGCTATGTCCGGGGTATTTTTCTTTCATAATTAATAAATAACAAATAATATCAGAGCTGACGTAATGAACTACATATATATAATGCATTATTTTGTTAAATATAAATATACCTAATATTTTAAAAATTAATAAATGTTAAGAATAATTTTTTTAAAAAACAATACAGAAAATTTAAAAGAAAAAATAAATGTTTCATAATATTATTTAATGGGGGGTTATCCTTATTCATTATTATCAATATTTATATCTTCATAAGAAATATAATCCCCAACTACAATTATAAGATTAATTTTATATTACATTATTATATTTTTTTAAATAATCAATTTTTATATATAATTAAAACTTAAATAACTTTCCATATTTGATCCAAATTTTTGTGATTATTCACTGAATGAATATTGGAGCATATCTAGCAAATTTAGAAAAAATCCATTTCTAAAAACACACACACACACACACACACACACACACACACACACACACACACACACACCACACACACACACACACACACACACACACACACACACACACACACACACACACACACACACACACACACACACACACACACACATATATATATATATATATATCACAACCAATTTAACTTTTTTCGCTCAGTAATTAGGCAGTGTTTTATATTTGCAAATCTATTCCAGATCGGTGAAATGCGTTGCCAGCCGACTTATGTGATTCTCTGCAGCCACCGAGGTTTGGGGAGAATTAATAAAAATGCTTTGGTTAAATGGTTTTCATGAATGATCACGTATAAATCTTGATGTGCGGCAATGCTGTAATAGTATATAAAGAACTATATCCCTATAGCACTGAGTTTTAATCAACGTTTCTTTATCGATCCCGAAACTCGGTCGCCGAATTATGAGAAGTGGGGTCAACCGATAATGAGAGTGTTAAGGACAATAGTTCCATATCAATTCGTTTGCCTAAGTATATAACGCAACAAATTTCACTTCTTTCGCTTAGTAATTAGGCCGTTTTTTATATTTGCAAAGCCATTCCAGATCGGTGCATTTCGTTACCAGCCGACCTATGCGATTCTCGGCAACCGAGATCTGAGGAGAATAGATAAAAATGTTTTGGTTAAATGTTTTTCGTGAATTATCACGTATAAATCTTGATGTGCGGCCATGCTGTAATAGTATATAAAGAAATATACTCCTAGAACACTGAGGTTTAATCAGCTGTTTAGCGTTTCTTTATAATTCCCGAAACTCGGTAGCCGAATTATGAGAACTGGAAAAAACCGATAATGACAGTGTTAATTAATAGTTGCATATCAAATCGTGCGCCTAAGTATATAACGCAACCAATTTTACATTTTGCTCAGTAATTAGGTACCTTTTTATATTTGCAAAGCGATTCCAGATCGGTGAAATTAGTTACCAGCCGACCTAAGTGATTCTCGGCAACCAACATATTAGAAAAGTGTATAAAAACACTTAAAATTAATCGTTTATTTATCAAATGGATACCGATTTTAATTTATGGACTGTTTTTATTGATGTAATCGGAAATGATATCGTAAATCTGTAAAGCGTTGCTGAATTTTATTCTTTACTATATCGTCTGATTTTTGGCAACCTAGATCGAGAAACTTTTTATAAATTGGTTTAATTTGCATTGTTTATCTGGATTCATCATTTGGATTAATTATGATTTTTTTGAGGGAAAGATAAATTAAAATAAAAATCATTAAATTATTATCACTTATTGAATAATTTATTAATTAATTACTATCAATAATCAATAATTATTATTGATAATTAATTACTATATACGAAATTAAAAAAAAATTATTATATAATAATAATAATATTATTATTATAATGATTATTATACTATTAAAATTATTAATTAATTGTTATAAATTAATTATTTAAGTATTTATCTTTTATTTGTAAAGGATACATTTTTTTGGAAGGAGGATAACTTTTTTTCATGTTTCCTCTAGTTTTGGACTTTTGCTCAGCTTTTTCTTTCATTGAAACATGAACATTATATTTAAGATTATTTTCTAACCTTTATATAATAATTAAATAGTTTAATCCTTTTTTCTTACATTATTTTTGATAGTTTAATTATTTTTTGTTTTCTATCTTGAAATTATACATGTCGCGCCATCAGTTGGTGAAATAAATACCTATTTGGTGATTTGCTTGGCGCATTCCGAAATGGATCGTTTTTGTCCGGCGACTCAAGACTTTGAACGCTCTGAAGTGAGCCAATGCTCGGTGAGAATTTTCTGTCTAACACCGCTGACTCGTTCACGCGAACGCAGTTCATAACACTCCACATGCGAAGCCACGCCCCCTTGCAGGCAATGTAATAAAGAATATACCCAATTTCTAATATACCCAATAATACATTTTTTAAAATTAAACTTTATAATTACCTAATTACTAATTGAACAAAATACTATTTTTTAATTTCTTTTTGCCATAAATTTATTATAAAATGTCATAAGCAATTTGAAATAGAATTGTTATAAATAAAATAAACTATCCCACACAACATTGAAAAAATATAGAATATTTAATTTTTGCAGAATGAACAGTATTTTTTGCAGTAATAAAAAATAAGCTTTATTATAATTATTTTTACACACTAAATGATTTATAGTCAAACTATGAATTAAACAATTCACAAATCTCCTTACATAAGTCAAAATTTTCTTGATCTATTTCTTTACTTTCTACATAGTGCTTAACACTTCAAACTTTTTTCTTCTTATTTACTCATTTTGAATTTTGCTCATAAGAAACTTGTTGCGATGCCTCACCTACTCTTCTTTTTCCTGTTCGACTTCCATACAACATTGAAAAAATATAAAACATGTAATTTTTATAAAATGAACAAAAATATTTGAACGAGTAATAAAAACTATAGATTATTATCATTATGTTTACACGCTGAATGATTTACAGTCAAACTGTGAATTACACAATTCACAAATCTCATACCACACGAGTCAAAATTTTCTTCATGAATTTCTTTATTTTCTATGGAGTTTCACGTGAAACTTTTTTCTTCTTATTCACTCGGACATCACAATCTGGAATTTCATTTTCAATTTGCTCATAAGAAACTTGTTCCAATATCTCAATTACTCTTCTTTTTCCTACTAGATTATTCTCATTGGAATCTATATTAGATATAAATTTCTGTTTCGAACATCCTGGTAAGTTATGAATTTCTTGCGAAGAAAAGGACTTTCCTGATTCCTTACCATCTAGTGTATTATTTTCTACATTCTCGACACTTGGAACTTGTTTCGCTTCTTCATCTACTGTTCTTTTTCTTGTTCGACTATTCTCATTTAAATGAGGTAGGTTATGAATTTGTTGCAAAAGAAATGACTTCCCTGATTTCTTAGCATCATCTGGAAAATTTAGAGCTTTCTCAGAATTCACAATCCCTTCAAAAATCTTTCTTTTATTAGCTAATGAATTGTCAATATAACCCTGAACCACAGCATCATACTTCCATCCTCCTAAAGACTTCACATCAACTAAATTAGCACCCGAGTTAGAAAGCAAAGTAGCTTCAGTTCTCCTAAAACTGTGACCAGTATATAATTTCACATCGTCTAAATTAAGATAACTTGCAATACTTTTAGGTACATCACTAACCTTGTTTTTGCCAATCATATTTCTAGAACATTTTCCTTTTTGGTAAACAATAAAAAACCTATCACTCTCAAAATCTGTTGGCCTCAAAGCAATATATTGCTTAACCTTCTGGTATAGTTGTGGGCCAATAACAAAAGTCCGTGGATAATAATTTTTAGTATCTCTAATTGTGACTACAAATTGACTACCTGTATCTTCTATATCATTTACTCTAATATTGCAAATTTCATGACATCTAAGCGCACCGCAAATACCAAATATAAGAATAATCTGAAATACAAAGAAACAATAAAATAAACATTACAATAATTATTGTACATAAATTCATAACCAATAAATAATAAATACCTTCATAGCCAAATATATCAAATCATCACTACCTTCCAAAAATTGTACTATCTGAGACCAAGTAAAAACTTTGGCTTTCTTTGATCTATATCCTCTTCCAAAACTCTTCAAAAATGCTTTTAAATTATAAAAATTATCAAGCCGAATATTATCTCTAAGTCCCAATGTAGTTTTTAACATTGACCATCGACTCCACAAAGACGATGGCTTGAACTTCTTTGATAACTGATCAAAGTAAACTAATAAAGCAGGTTCCGTGTAAGTTTTCACATTAAATTCGATACACCAATTTTGAAAATCTTCATGAACCTTCTCATACTTTTCACATGATTTCTTTGGTAACAAATTTTTGGCAATTAAATCTCCTTCTAATTCAATGTTTCTTATCATTGTCACCTCCTCTTCTTCATCAATATCTGACTCAGATGTATTGTCTATCAAAACCATTTTAATATGTACCTGCAATGTAAATTAAAAATTCTGTTTTAAAAAATTTTAAAAGATAAACCCTTTTTTAGGTTAAAAAAATCAACATTTTCTTACCTTAAAATGTACATATGATTCTGGATATCGTTACAACAAAAAACTATGAAGATCAAAGAGATGAATTCTACGAATATTTCTTTTTTTATTTAAGGTTTCACTGTAGAATAATAATTCGATAACTATAAGGTTGGGCATATTCTTTATACGTTACGTACAACGGACATGTCTCAGTGGCTTGATATACGTGTAAGGTGTAACGTGTAAGTATATGCGAATGATGCGCACAAGTCTAATGCGCAGATCCAATACAACCATAATATTCGTATGTTTTCTCTGTACGTTTTACATTGAATTTATTCATAATTTTATATTAAAAGTATACGAACTTTCGGCGCAATGTGTCGAAAAATTGTATACGCTACTCGGGCTGAAATTATGCTAGCCCCTGCCTGCGTGTTTGCTGCCCTCGCTCGGGTGGCAACACACACGCAGGCTGGGAATAGCATACTTTCGGCCCACGTAGCGTAATATACTATTACAGTCTATAGAATATGCACATTTTCACATAATAGTTACAGTACTACATTGGAGAAGTAAATACAAAGTTTTTTGTAAAATCTAAACAGATGTTCTCAGACATATTATTTACGTTTCCCAAATCTACTTCGTTTGTTTGTATATGCACATTTTTATCCTGTTTATTTGGATCATGAACATATAGTACTCGAAAAGCTTGTGAAGAATTGCATGGGAAACTATTACTTATAGTCACTGTTTTGTTCTGATTTATCACTGGCACATTCTGTTGAATTACGGTTTTTATAGGAGTAATAGATAATTGTTCACATTCTATTTCTTGTTCATTACGTTCATGATCATTTTCATTAGATTGATGATCATTCTCAGGTTGATATATTTCAAATTCAATTTCTTGCTCATCAGATTGATGATCATTCTTGGGGTGTAAAATTTCAGATTCATGAGCATCAGGACAACTATCATCGATGATTTCTTGCCTTACTAGATTGTTTAATGTAGTTCTAATGACCTTTATCTCATTATTAATATCATAACAATGTTTAAGAAGTACTTTATCCACTCTAAATAATAATTCTCCAAGAGAATCTTGAAAGTTTTTAAAATAAATTTTAGATTTTCTTAGAGTAGGGATATCCTCAGGATTGTTAAAATAGTTGTGCATAACATTAGTCCAACATGGGAATTCTTCACATAGATTATAGAATTGATCAGCAAACTCAGGTGAATAATAATCATTATCTTGTGTTCCTAAATCATCTTCATCATTGTTATTAACAATGAGCCCTACATCTTTTTTAATATTATCTATGAAATTCTTTAGAAAGTTGCATTTAATATCTAAATTACCTCCAAATTTTCCATTTTCCAGTTTTTTAATAATATTAATATTTTCACCAGCATTTACTATTTTATTAGCGTGTTGATGAAAGTTATAGGATCGCATCAATGTTATTAAATACCTGGCAGCTTTCTGACATTCTTCGTGGTATATTTTGCTACAACTCACTACCATAAGACATCTTAAAAATTGTGAAAACATATTTAAATTATCAATGGTTGTTATGAATCTTATAGACTTTTTATAAAATTCCTTTACTTTTGGTTTTAGATTAGAAAAACAAGACCAGTTCATTATTGTGTACTCAAAATGTGCTGAATTGGTTTTTATTTGAGTAGGGATCATCACAAGGAGTTCTTTACCAGATAAAATTTGTAAACATAGATCATTATACAGACTAAAACACATACCATTTAATGCCATACAAACAGCATCTTGTATTGCTCTATGCATATTTGTTACCATTTGTTTTGGTTTTTCTGTAACAGACTCTTTCCAATCTGTTAACCAACTAGTATAAAATACAAAATCATTTTTTTCAGTTAATGCTTGTGTCAGTGGTACAAATTTGTCATCAACGTAAGTATATAAAATAGACAGAAAAATTTCACAATTCCCATCAGGTCTGTTTATATTTTGTGCAATTCCGGTTGTTGTATCTAGATATAAAGAATGGCTTAGTAATGTCTGTATGTCATTATGTATCTTTACTTGTTCAGGAGACCAATAAGTCACATAAAACTTGTCGAATCCAATTGATTTAACAAAGGCTTTACAATTTGTATTTTGTTGTATATTATATAAGCATTCAAAAAGATCCTTCTCTGTATTAACTTGCATGTCTGCATTTGTTGTGCTACTAAAGTTGTCATTAGGAAAAAGTTCTGAAATAATTTTCTCTGGCTGAATTTCCAACTGCGTTTTTTTTCCACCTTCCTTGACTCTTCTGAGAGTAGGCAAATCGTACAAAAATGGTGACTCGCAATGATCTTTTTTCATTGCCATTTCCACTTTTTCCATTCGCCACTGTTGTGGATTCTTGCGCTTTAATTCTTCCTTTACCTTGACCCTAGCCAGTCCCTTCAGAGGTATTTTCTTTGTATGAGGTATGTTTCGAGAATCTGTAGTTATAACAGAAAACGTCACAGGTTCACCTTCTGAGGGTTGTTTGAAACACATGCCACTTATATGTCCATTGCATGATACACACTTGCCAAGCACTTTGACATAAGCATCGGATTTATTTACACTATGAGATTGAAAACTGAAGGAGCATGGCAGCTTCTGACTATGCCATATCGTGTCTCTAAATACATCAGTCCAACCGACCTGTAATGCCAAGCTCTCCACTCCGTTCTTTAACACCCTCTGTATTGGACTTATTTGAGCCCACTGTTCCAGAGTAAAGGTAATATTAAAGGTTAGTTTCTTCTTGATCTTGCATTTCTTCTCCCACGGTCTTGGCTTTTTTTCATAGGGATCGAACTCATGCCCGTCGTCTTCTCTATCAGCATCCTCATCAGATAAGGCTTCAAAGTCTTCTATCTCCGACGCCGGCTTCATCAACTTTGGCTTCTTAGTTGCGGACCCCGCTAGGCCTTTGTGTCTCCGATAGAGAGTCTGACATTTGTTCCTGTTCTGCATGACGTAGATATGCAGGCTTTTCGGCTTCAACAGATCATTGTGGATCTTGCATATCTTCTTCCAGACCGGATCATTCACCTTTCGTAGAACATTGTTGTCGTAGATATCATAACGCAGGAGCGTTTCGAGCAGCTGCTCCGGCGGTATCACCCCCTTCTTCGGCATTGTTGCAATTGTTTTTTTATTTCGCGCACGCACTCACTGACTGAATCACTGAAGCCTCAAGTGTCTCAACCATAGAGGTATTATAGATAGAGCAGGGGAGACATAGGGCTGCCCGTAAGTGAAAATGTCCGAACGTTAGAAAAGAGAGAAGATCGCGGGACGTACTACGTAGCCATCTCTCTCTTCACGCGCGCTGACGCTCCCTTTCTGCGTAAGGCCGCTTCCACAACCTCGCGGCGCGCGCGCTCTCCAGTGTATTTTGGCACATTGTACAATAAGCGCCGCACTGCGCCTCGCCTCGTCTCGCCTCACCTCGAAGCTCATAGGGCCTTCACAGAGCTCTGAGGAACAGATATAAAGAACAAGAATAATATGGATTAGTATATCTATATATACGAGGAACAGCGAGATACACAAGAAACAAGAGTCTTGTTCCTTGCTGTTCTTCGTGTGTATATATATATATATATATAAAATTTCGTGTGTGTGTGTGTGTGTGTGTGTGTGTGTGTGTGTGTGTGTGTGTGTGTGTGTGTGTGTGTGTGTGTGTGTATATATATATCATTGTACGGTATTTTGAGGATTTCATAAAGAATTTGTACAATAGTGGTGACACAAATATAAACATTGTTATAAACAACCAATAAACAAGCGCGTGACTAAAGAAATAATGACCCTAAGGTTATTGACTAACACCACGACGCCTGCGGCGCCCGCTTTTACGGAAAAATATCACGGAATTTCCGAAATCGATGTATTAACACACTATTGTGGAAACCGCTGAAAAATCCTCAAAATGCCTCTCGAGTGCTTTGGACTTTTGAGGAGACTCCTCAAAATGCCTACAAAATCCTCAAAATTCGGTATATATGACTTATATAATCCTCAAAATGCGTCCCAGATGTGAATATATATATATATATATATATATATATGTATGAATCCTATAGGATTTCGTATATCTGTCTTTGTCTAGGCACGCGGCTCGCGGCTTGCGGCACGCCGTGTAGAGGCCGCTTTAGGAACTGTCCACATAGCGTCTCATGTGCCTTGTCTCTTGTCTCATATCTCAAGCACGAAAAAAACCGTTGTCCGTATTCTTATAGATTTATAGTTTATGACAATAGAAAATTATACAGAAAAAATGACCATAGATTAGAAATTATTAAGATTGCGGACAACTATTTTTTTCGCGCTTGAGACATGAGACAAGTAACATGAGACGCTATGTGGACAGCCCCTTACCCACCACTGTTCGGGGGCCTCGGGGCCAAATCAATCCCCAGATAGGCACACTGTAGGTAAAGTAGGTATGATTAACCCAAGCTGACGCGCAAACAAGTATGGCGTACTCCATCAACGTCTCCGTTGAGGCACCGATAGAAAATCAGATACAGGAAATCACCTACGATGGCCAGGAGATTTACCAGGCGTGAGTACATTCGTTATATCTAAACTCAAACTCTTCCAATAGACATGCTCGAGATGCTCCGAGCTGCTTTTAATTGACTTGTAGGCCGAATTAATGAATCTAACCTAAAGCATATTGACAGCTACCGAATTGTTTGGCGTGGATATTTTTGAAGATTTGATCGATTTTTTGGGAAAAAGTATTATTTTAAGGTTTCTTTCCGAGATTCTTGTTTAGTTTTCTTAAAACATTCTGTTTTGATTAGTACATTGTATTGTTTACATACTTACTTTTCATTTATTGTTTATTACATTAATGCCATAGAATTTAATTTCGTCCCTTTAAATGACGCTAGCTGACTTCACATAAGTTGGTTACACGAAATTTTAATCATTTAGTTTATTCTAGAGAAATTTTACTGATGATCTCTTATAATTTACAGGCCTCTCACATTATCAGAGAATTTGACTAAAATAGCACAAAAGATCGATTTTGCCAAAACAAATGGAGAGGACACCAGCAAAGAAGATAATGGAGAAAAAAGTGAAGAAGATGTTAAAGACCCTGCAAATTTTCAGTCATTTCTTTGGCCATGGGACAGTGTCAGAAATAAGTTGAGGTAAAAGATCATTTGTTGATTTTATGATTTGATAGAAAACCAATCATGATCATACATAGTAATAACTAGAAAATGGAAATGACGGTCACGTTTTTTTTATTTGTTTTTTATTAAGGTTAATTTACAGTGTGCTTTGCCAAAACATGAAATTAGCCATATACATTCGCCAATTAGAGGCAGAGAAATACATTTAACAATACTTTTGGCTGCACTTCGATATTAATTGCGTTCTCTCTTTTATAAATGGTTGGATAAAAATAATAGCAACATTTTCATCAACATTATTCTTTCACAGAAATGCCTTGACAGAAGTCTGCGTTTTAGCAGATGTTCTTACAGTAGCAAAGGAAAAAAGGTATATGGTTCTGGATCCAGTGCCACAAGAGGGTGTAGAAGTAAAACCACTTGTTCAGGTTCATGCAAGAAAGAAAGCATTAGCTGGTGTAGCATCAGTTTTACTTATGGGTGCAGACAGAATGAAGAGTTGTCAAAATGAATTGGCTAGAACTCGTTCAACTCCAGATTTTCACATTGAGTTATTGAGACTTCGTCAGAATTGGCGATTAAAGAAGGTTTCAAACTCTATTATTGGAGATTTAAGTTATCGCACAGCTGGCTCTAAGTACAATCAAACAGGAATGTTCGAAATTACAAAAGCAGAAGAGGAAGAGAAAAGTAGTGCAAGTCCCCCGGCATCACCAAATCCAAATATACCTGGACCGTCGACTACTTCCACAAATAAAAATGCCTCTGCTTTGCGTGTCACTATTCCCAGTGAACTTGAAGGAATTGCTTATATTGAAGTAATGTGTAAAAAAGGTATATTATATTGACCATTAAATTTTGTAGGTTCACTATTTTATTAATTTATTTATTTATTTTTTATTTATTTACCAGTAGTAATTAAATTATATTTACATGTATAAGTAAATCCGCAGAGGAAAGCACAGTTTCCTGTTTGCGGTACCGGACTTAAAAATTAAGTTAAAACTAAATAACTAAAAATAAAGAACGCAATAGTCAATTGGTCTTTAATTACACTTTATGGTAACAAAATATATTATATCTTATTAAAAAGTAAATTATATTTATTTTAAGATTAATTAACAATATTCTTGTATCCATTTTTTAAGCTTTTCTTTGGTGGAGATTTTTGTTTAATTTAAAGTCTTCATGTCATTCGGTAGACTGTTATAAATTTTAATTGAAGTAACATAACTACTTTTTTCGCTAACAGTTTTACTTCTTTTAGGTATAGCAATGCTTTTTTTCCTTGTTTTACTATTGGAGTTCAAGTAAAGTTCTTTTAGTGTACTATAGTTAAAATCTAGGGAAGTATATGCAAATAACTGTTTTAGGTTCATCGGGTTATTTTGTATGAATCTGTTTTTGTTAATTATTTTGATTAATCTATATTGCACTCTTTGAAGCACGTCTGAGCTGTTGTTATAGGCTCCTCCCCATGCGATTATTCCATAATTAATAATGCTATGAAATAGTGCAAAATATATTATTGTCATTGTATCAGTCTGCATATATTTCGCCATTTTGTAAAAAACAAAAATCAAGTATTTAGTTTTCTTTACAATATATTCAGTGTGACTGTCCCATTTTAAGTTGAAATCAAAAATTATACCTAAATATTTACATTCTTCAACTCTCTTTAATATATAATTTTTTATTCTTATATCAATATCTTCTGGAACGCTATCATAGTAATTACCGAAAGTGATGTAAACAGTTTTTTTTACATTTAGAGACAATCTATTTAGAGTCAACCAGTCATCAATTTTATCTAAATAGTCATTCATTTTAAACTCAACATCTTTCTAAGTTTTTCCTTCTGCTAATACAGCAGTATCATTGGCATATGAATATGGTGTGCCATCTGGCATCATAGTTAAAAGATCGTTGACATATAAAATGAATAAAAGTGGGCCTAAAATTGTACCCTGAGGTACACCTGATTTTACATTTGTGCGATCACTTTCATGTTGGTCAATCCTCACCTTCTGATATCTGTTTTGTAGATAATTTTCCAAAAGCTTATAGGCATTGCCTCTAATACCGTAGTTATAAAGTTTTTTCATTAGTATGGTGTGATTAACAGTATCAAAAGCTTTGGCAAGATCCAAGAAGGTGATAGCTATAGGCTTGCTTTTGTCTGTTTTCATATATCTTGTTTGTTATCATACTTAAAAGATCTTTAGTGCCCCTGTTTTTTACAAAACCAAATTGTTTACTGGATAATATTCTATGTTTGCGAATAAAATCATAAATTCTATTGTAAATTAATCTTTCCAAGGTCTTAGCCAAATTTGAAATCAAAGATATTGGTCTATAGTTAGCAACATCCACTTTGCTACCAGACTTATAGATTGGCACAATTTCTGAAATCTTAAGAGCATCAGGCCATACAGATTGTTCGATGCATTGATTATAAATATAAGCTAGAGTGTCAGATATCAAAATGTATATTGTCTTAATAGTTTTTGCATGTATAGTGTTTACACCTCCATTTTTGTTTTTCATATTTTCAATAATTGTTTGTACTTCCAATGCATTAGTCGGTCTTAAAAATATAGAATTTTTATTACTAGAAGGTAAACTTATATTTTTGTTTCTAGTTATTTTATTACTATTACTCAATTTTTCACCAATATTACAAAAATAATTATTCATATAATTAGCTATATATATCATTAGGTTCAGTCAATATTTCATTATTTTCTTTTGTCATTTTGTTAATATTATTGTTATTGCTTTTTTCTTTTTTCCCAATAATATTAAATAGAATTCAATTCTTAGAATTCATTTTAATTAATTATTTATTTTTTTAGACCAAGAAGAACTTTGTAGTGCCAACATTAATTGGCTCAATAGTGGTTCAGGTAACAAACTTGATCCAGATACTCATTGGCAACAAAAGTTGGAAGCAGCACAAAATGTTCTATTTTGTAAAGAATTATTCAGTCAATTAGCAAGAGAGGCTGTACATTTAAGAGCACCCATTCCTCACATGGTTGTTGGCAATAGAATTATGGCTACAGTAAGTACTTTGACTTATACTCAGATGTAGTGAATCTATTATTTAAAATGTAAAAGCTTAATTTTTACCTTTAACAGGTATTCCCTGGTATTCAGTTAATAATTATTTTGCGACATAGTACCGGAAACGACAAAAAACCAGTACCTCAAAATACAGATCATGATCATGTACTTGAACATTCGTTACATCAATTGTTACGCGAAGTACATCACAAAAACACACATCACCCGTTTCCGCATCCATCATCGGGTCCATTAGGGCCAAGTAAACGAAGATGTTTGGCGGGTCCAACAGCTGTAGATAGACACGAATTAGTTGAAATGACGAAAAGTCAAACTCTTTTAGAACAAATTATTCAGCAAGCTCAACATTTTGTCATGAGGTCTCGTACAGAATACGTATTGGATACCCTTGCAAAAGAATTTAAGGATCCACTCATAGTCTCTCATTGGAACGCGTTAAACTCACCGACGCAATCTAGTGTTAGAATCGTTATTTTGACACACGGCTATGATCAATTAATTCGAACTTCAATGGTTTTACATGTAACAGAAAAATCATTAAAGTGCGTTTGTAAAGATGGCAGGGTGATGCTCATGAGTTATGAGCCAAGAGAATTGCGCGATCTGATATTTTGTCAAGTAAGTTTTATTTTACATATTTTATCTACATTTTTACTCTAGTTCTTTTATCTAGGATTATAGTGTTAGAGATATTGAAACCAATATTTTTATTGATTTTTCAATTCTAGAAATATTTCATCATTTTAATATTATTAATATTTACAGATTTATCAGCATCAGATAAGTGCAGTTCAAGGTTTAGCAAAATGTATGGGTTGGCAATTTTTAGCAAACAGTTCACACCTTGGTCTTGGACCTGTGGAACCTTTAGGAAATGCTAGTAGTTGTATATTGGCATCTCCAATAGGAGACAGGTAAAAGAAGTTCGAAAATTCCTCCTAATAAAATTTTATTATTCCATACTAACTATTGAACAACTCTTCCAGAATGATAGCTGTGAGATGTGATCCGCAAAGTGGTATTCAAGTTTCGATAGCTCACTCTCCTAGAAAAGACTTTTTCCCAGGACAGTTAGTAAAAGAAAGAAAATGGGAAAATCTTGGAGGGTCTTTTAAAGAAGTAAGATGGGATAAGATGGAAGGCAAAAATTTTTTGAACAAAATGGAGTTACTTATGGCATCTCTTACCAGCTCTTAAAAGCAATTATAAAATATATATGACAAAACAGGATGAAGATTTCATACCGGAAATAATTTCATTACCCTCCACAAGACTTTATCTTTTATACATAAACTTTGCGTGATTTATTTATCATTGTAAAAAAATAAAAGTAACGAAATTTTTCCATCATGTTAGATATTTCAAGTCTTGAGATTTATTTTTATATTCTGAAATTTTGTAGACAAACTATAATAAAAAGTAAGACTTGAGAATAAAAAACTTATTAAGGTTGAATACATTTAAGCAAGACAATACATTATTTTTTCATAAGTACATAAATCATAATTCATATCTTACCATTTTAAATAATCTCAAGACTTACAGAATAAGTTCAATACTTATCTTAAAAAAAAAAGGTATATGTTTTACATGTATGAAAAGTAGATATTTCTATATGTTTATATAAAAACGATTTTATTATTTTATATATAACATAAGTAATGTGTGAATGAAAATCTATTTAAATGCATAAAATTCAAAAGAATATATCAAATATTTTCCTGGTATAAAAACGATTTATTATAAATTTTTTAATTCATACTTTTGTTCATTTACCGCATGAGACGTTTTTTGCACAAGTGAAGCAAGTGAGAAAAGTCGAATGTGGTAAGAATCACCTTACACACCAGTGTTGTACAGTATTTTATACCATGAGAGTCGAATAATCATATCAAAGTTATGATTTTGAGGTTAGAGTTGTATAAAGATATAAAAGATACATGGAAGCTTATATAGTTTCTACTTTAACACCACTTTAATTTTTGTGATTTATTAAAAAGATTGGGTTGAATTTTGTGAATTTTAAAGTCTGACTTGAAATTAGATACTGAATATGTAATAAATAATAATTTTACATAGAAGTGATAGAAATCAAATTGCTGGTAAAACAGAACTCTCATATATGATAATATCTAATAATAATTATTTCTACTTTTTAATGAAACACACCAAAAGATTTTGTACTCTACCACCTGCTACATTGAAAGCAACAGCTGTTGTAATCAGTAAAACACCATACACAGAAAATAGACTCGCTGCATGATGATCAAAACCATTGAGTAATGTCATGCACGAGGCAAACATATGAGAACCAACTACCCATGCTACCTGGAACCAGTTCTTATTATCTAGAGCTGAGAAAAATATGACTCCCCAAAATGTATGGAGTAGTATAAAGCATAATGTTGTAGCTGCTGACACTAGGAAGAAATATTCATTGCCTTGATGAAGTCCCATAGTTCCTGGCCCCATCGCATCAGCAAGCACATTGACTAAGGCAAAGGCACCACTCATCAGACCAAATCCCATGCCACAAACATATGCAAAAATGTCCCTGCTATCTGCTACATGAGCAGTTGTAACTTTTTCTAAACCTTTTTCAGCTTTTCGTAGTACCTTATACAGGAAATACCTAAAATGTGCAAAATTAGATTAATCATATATAAAAAATATAATATTTACAACTCTAAATGCTCAAATATTCTCATGATAATTTTGACATACCTAAAAACTTCTTGGTAAATTACTGAATAAATAAGTCCAACCCACAGGTAACTTTGCAAAGGAATAATTGCATACCATACTATTGACGATAATAAAAACGAAATAAGCCAGAAAAATGCACTGGCTATAAGTATAATTATTCGAATGGGTTCTATTGCAATGGTGAAAGTGAACATTGCCAGAGGAGGCCCAAAGGCCAACAAGGCACATCCGAAAAAGTCCATCACCGTCATGTTTGACTAGATTTGCTGATTTGCTGTGTAACCAATGCGACGTACGAAAATCCTTTTTTTAAAAGTTGATGCTAGTTATTTACTGCAAAATTACATTCAATAACATTTGCGATCAAATAAAAAATGATTTTAAATGCCTAAAATTACAAAAACATGTGAAAAATACCTTGTTTTTATAAGATTACTATTCTTATTAACCCCATTACTACGTGTCTTTACACGCAGTACGGACAACGCATTCCACAGTGCACACCTTAGAGCATATACTCCTGGAGGTAGTAAGTTAAATGAGAAAATCCTGGTCAGTTTTCGTACGGTGCGAGAGAGAAAGAAAAAAAGTGTGATGAACGGATCTTATTCTCAAAAAAAACTCAGGGTGTGTCTACATAAGAGAAACATCGTAACAGTTCTCTGGTTTTTGTCCATCGTTACAGCGCGAGAGCGCCAAGGGAGGGGGTTCATACCAACTTTGTAACGACATAACAAAAATTAACGACGGGAGATATTTTTAATGTGTTTATTATTGTAAATATTGAATAAAATATTGCATTAATAATTAAGTAAAAAATAATTAACAATAAATCCAATCATAGGAGTTTTAGTTGAATGTTTTAGTTGAATCCATTTTCAACTATGATTCTTGACAATAGTAATCAACAAGTTTCATAAGTAATCAACAAGTTTCAAAACTCAAAACAGAATACTCACTAATAATATTTATTCAATATAACAGAGTCACTCAATATCTACATTTATTTATCTAGGAAACTACACTCAAGGACACTCTATCCCAAACGAATTTCACTACAAAACTTGAACTTGATTACTAGAACTTGAACATACTAGATTACTGATCTGGCCGTAATCGCTTGTTCCAATCACTTTTTAACACAATTAAAAGAAACTTTAAAAATAAAATAAAATGAAGGGATATATCATTTCCCCGGTCTGGAGATATCCATCTACCATGGGTGAATCCGCCCGTGGATCCCCGCAGGCAATCAGATGTGCGCGCGTACACAACCGCTCGCCTCAAGCGCCGCGAGAGTACCCGTCGAGATTGAATTCTGAAATTCGAGGTTAAGTTTTGTTATGTCATCACAAAGTTGGTATGAACCCCCTCCCTTGGCACTCTCGCGCTGTAACGATGGACAAAAACCAGAAAACCATTACGATGTTTCTCTTATGTAGACACACGCTCACCGGTGAGAAGTGAGTTGGGGAGAACGTGTTATGTGTGTTATGCATAGAGGTATTATAGTGTCACGTCGAGCACGACTGACCGCTACTTTGGACACTCATGCTACCATCTATCCTTACCACCCTACAACCTTTTTTCCTTCATGTTACTGAGTCCTATTTCCTGTCAGTAACGCCACCTAGTAGCAACTGGGTTACCTGCGACCAGCGTTGGCCCCGCGAGGAATAGCAGCGCAGCCGGCAGCGTCTGCGCAGCGGACAAAACAGCGGGCAGCCGCGGCTGACTTTGTAGACAATGCGTTTTAACCTGTACATGGTAATGGGACTTTTGCTGTTTTTTTTTTTTTGCCAAAAATGTTTAGTCTGTTTAATTGTTATGTATGTTGTGTTCCAGAGATCACAGCTGGCTGCGTATGAGTAATACGTTACCGATAATGGAGTATCTTGCCGAGACTTCCTAAGTGCGCCAGATAAACAGGTTATTTGTTCACTCTACAGTAGATGCAATAAAAATGAATAACGTTCTCACGGCTCCGATAAGGACTGTCAGCCAGAAAATAGCCTCTGGAGACATTCGACCATCTGAGTTGGCTAAGGCTGCCCTGAAGCTAACTTCAGTTGTGAAACCATTGAATGCATTTATAACGGTGACCAGTGAGCTTGCAAAGCAACAGTCACTTGAGTCGGATGAAAGGCAAAAGAAGAATGCACTGTTGGGTCCCCTCGATGGCATTCCCATTGCGATGAAGGATAATTTCTGTACAACTGGACAATCAACAACCTGCGCTTCTATGATGCTGGAAAATTTCGTCCCTTGTTATGATGCAACAGTCTATAAAAAATTGAACCAGTCTGGTACTGTACTGATAGGGAAAACAAACTTGGATCAGTTTGCCATGGGTGCTGGAACGGTAGACTCTCATTATGGCCCTTCAAAGAACTTGTGGGGTTCGGAAATCATGAAGAATTATGTTTTTGATGATTATTTTCATGATGAGGAGATGCAGTACAGTAATGAAGCCCTCTCTAAGACAGATAATTGGCACATAGCAGGTAAACTAATATAATATTGTATATACAAATTATAAAAATGTAAAAGTAACAAGTAATTTGAAAATTTTAGGTGGTAGCAGTGGAGGTTCAGCAATAGCGGTTTCTACTGGCACATGCTATGCTGCCATTGGCTCTGATTCAGGAGGATCCACTCGTAACCCTGCTTCGTACTGCGGTCTAGTTGGTCTTAAACCAACATATGGGTTGGTATCGCGCCATGGACTCATTCCCCTGGTAAACTCAATGGATGTACCTGGCATCCTCACCAGAACAGTTAACGATGCCATTCTAATACTCAACAAAATAGCTGGTCCAGATCCACTAGACTCCACCACCGTAAAAGCACCCATCACACCCTTCGAATTGCCCTCACCAGTAGACGTAAGTGGCCTCAGAATAGGCCTGCCCAAGGAATACCGTTGCTCCGCTCTCACCGAAGAAGTAGACTCCAACTGGGTGGAGGTGAGCGAGCTCCTGGAGGAAGCAGGCGCTCGAATAATCCCGGTATCCCTCCCTCACACGGAGTACTCTATCGTCTGCTACTCGGTGCTGAATCAATGCGAGGTGGCGAGCAACATGGCTCGCTACGACGGCCTGGAGTACGGGCACCGTGCCGACGAAAGACTCTCCACCGAGGAGCTCTACGCCAAGACGCGCAGCGAGGGCTTCAACGACATCGTGCGCAGCCGCATCCTGGCCGGCAACTACTTCCTCCTCGATGACAACTACGAGGACTACTTCGTGCGGGCGATGAAGGTGAGGCGGCTGATAGCCGATGACTTCGAGCAGGTCTGGCAATCCGGTGTCGATCTCCTCCTGACGCCGACGACGCTCAGCGAGGCGCCACGCTACCACGACTTCATCGCCGCTGACAATCAGACCCAGTGTTCTGTCCAGGATTTCTGCACGCAATCCGCTAATATGGCAGGTATCCCGGCGGTTAGCGTGCCGATTAAGTTGTCCAGGAACGGCATGCCTCTGTCGCTGCAGCTGATGGGGCCCAAGTTCTGCGAGGAGAGGATCCTCGGGGTGGCCAAGTGGATCGAGGACGTTGTCAAGTTTCCCAGACTCACGGTCAAGGACGAGAGCCTGATAAAGTGATCTACTTTTTATGCGAAGTTGACGTTGTTTGTAATGTAAATAAAAGTTTTATATATTTTTCGTTGAACAAAATTTGGTTGATTCCATCTTGAATGTGATATATCTATAGCTTTTTTTTTATCTAATCGAAGATAATGTATGATTTGAAAGATTCTCACTAATTATATGTAGAATCATAGAATGGACTAAAATGTAGGTATAAGTATTTCTGAAACATCACTGGGTGAACCATGTGATTATTAAAATGGGATTTTATAACAAATTATGTTTTGTAATTTTGACTTTTTTACAATAAATTACTTAATCATGTTCATACAAAAATCTCGTGAAGACAACAGTCACATATAGTAAGAGTCGTGTTTAAATCAGTAACAGAAGGTTGATTATGAAAGGGTGATAAATATAAAATATGCAATGTCATAAATGCCTAAAATATTTATAATTAAAAGAGTATTTTACTTTCAAATGTATATAAGTATAAAAAGAAAATCGAAAAAAAATCGAATAAAAAGTGAAGCAATATTCTTTAAGAAGAGAAACTATTTTTTTTTTAACGCGAGGAGTAGTATCTGAAATAGTAAAGATTATCGAAAACTTGTAGTAAAATAATTTTTGCAACAACTTTTTCATAAAAATCTATATCCCTCACCCACAACAAAACGGAAAAAATTTTCTCCACGCATCATCTAAACTCACCCCCAATCCTTCGCTCGCACACTCGATTCCCAAAATCTAGACACCCCTCGCCACCCCCTTCTAAAAAAAAAGTCGAGCATCATCGGGGAACCCCTTGCATATACATATAAAGACCCCCCGCGCAGGCGCGCGCGTGCTGGATGCAGCCATCATCATCGGCGGCGGACTGCGCATGCGACTCTCAATATCTCGCGCCGCCGAGGCCGCCGCTCGCCAGCAGACGAGGAAGACCGAAAGCTCGCGGCGGCCCGGCAGTCGACGAGCGAGAGCTACACCGGGCGCGCGCGCGCACCGCGTTCGATATTGCACCTCGTGCTGCCGATTGACATCATATGGATATATAATATATATATATATATACGCACAGACACTATACTTGTGCTAGTGGTGGTGCGTTTGTCGGGTCGGTTAGGCCGCTTCGAGAGCCGCGTATTACGCACGTGTATAATAACAGTACAGTTGGTTATATGTAGTTTGATTTTTTTTTATACCCTGTGTTCTTGTGTGGCGGGTTATGACGGAAAACTGAAGGGGATATGCCTCGTCGACGAGGATAATAAGGTAAGAGCGCGTTTATTACTTTTTCTCAATTCCTCTTTCATTTGTACATAGTATAACACTTATTACGCGCGTTTATTTACCATACACGATGCGCGTATAAAAACGAGCGAATACTGGGTTTCGAGTATACGCGTATATACATTATTCTGCCCCGCTTCGAGATAGATAAGCGGCGGAGGAAGTAGTGTGTAAGGAGCGACGATAAGGGGAGACAGCCCGGGGATTCGCGCGCGCGCACGTTGAAGGGGCGAGGAGAGAGAGAGAGAGAGAGAGCGTGACTCATTGCTATTACCTCTATCCTATACCAGCGCAAATATGAAATACCGCGCGCGCGGGTGGAGGATTCCGCGTTGCCGTCAGGACGAACGACTGTAACGCGCTGGTATTCGCGCGCTCGCGCGACTGGCTGCGAATTCCAAGTGCGCGCGGTCCCGAAGCGTTTTGGATTTTTCGAATTCGTCGTGACGTTATTATGCGAGTTTTTTCATGTATGTAAGATATACTTTTTTTTACCGTTTAATTATTAATCCGCGATTGAAGTGTGCGGTAAAAGGGTAGAGACATAGGTATATGTAGAGCTGAAAAGAAAGCTGCCCCATATGCGTTTGATCTCTAATAAGCGTCGCGCTTGTACGCGGTCATGCGAACATATTATCACATAGCGCGCGCACCGTTTACGCGTAAAAATGTCCTATAGTAAAGAGGCGCGCATCGCGGAGCACTCAATACGGGGAAATAAATTTATATACGTACCTACGTACATCGAATTGCTACTATGTGCGTGGGCGAATAGATGCGCATAGAGAGAAGCAGAGATGAAGCGTATAGTACACGTAACGAGATGACGGTTAATTAGAACGATTATGCCTTTGTTCGGGCGTGGGGAGATAATGACGTTGTCGAGGAAGAGCGAGTTCAAAGGTTTCGCGCGCGTGTGGGGTAGTAAGTAGGGACTTCGTGATGCTGCGGGTGAGGCTTTTTTAGACTTAATAATTTATGTTAATGGATAAGTATTATTGTTTAAGAATGTATACGGAACGTTTTTTTTTTTTCGTTGCAAATTGTTGTTTTTACTATACGTTGTAGATTGTCAGCTCTTAGGCGTTTGCTTGTATATGTATTGTGCCTTCTTTTTAAATCAATAACGATAATAGTATAGGGTGCAAAATACTGTACTTTTAAGCGGTTTAAAAATTCATGTATTTACAAACGTCGCTGTTTGCTGATCTGATGATAGACTTTAAAGGATGTAACTGGATAGCTGGAGAGAACGCTGTATGTATCGTATTTGACATCTAACGTACACTGCAAATGTATATATACTTTTATCCATATATACACCACATCGCGTTATCTGTGAGAAGCTGAAAAAAAGATAGATATTTGCAGTCAGAGCCGTTATCAATAATCGCGAGCTGCAAGCAAATCTAATCGCGAGACAATTAATCACAGATAAAATATGTATGTTTTCCTACTTTTCCTGATTAATATACCCTCATTTCTACTTGTACATACACATTATGCCCTCTACTGATTAAATAAAAGTGCAACTTTCCCAAAACAAATCTCGCAAAACCCGCACCTCTCCGTATCATCTGCCTCCATTGTCGTACATTCTCGCTTTCGATACAGCTAACGAATCGTCGCCGTATACGTCAAACGCGCAAGGCAGCGCCGCTCCCAAGAACTACTCGAAATCAAAGGAACGCATAAACCGTATCTCCACACACACATACACATACATGCGCACACACAATAGCCACCAGACGTAGACGGATTTTTCCCTGCTCCCAGCTCTGATTGCGCTCGGAAATCTCGTGTTTCAAATCCCTCGGGAACTTCTTGTCTCTCTCTCTATAGCGTCGCGCTACCACTACTGGGATCCCCGCTATCGTCACTCGATATCCGCAGCCACAATAAAGCGGACGGCTTTCTCTCTTTCGATTTTTGCGCACGTATAGGTGTACGTATACGCGTGTATACGCTATAACGACCGCGAAATCCGTGTTTTTCTTATAGTTGCAAAATATATACATGTATATTATATTGGTTTCAGCTTTCGCGAGGTGAGCGCGCGCGTAGGTATATCGGAAAAGTGATAATGGGGGTGAATCGACGAAAATGGCGCCGCGCGTTATACCTTTGCGTATTTCTAGAGACTTTCTTTGTCTCGTTTTCTTTTTATTTTTTTTTTTTTATCGAAAGCTGATCCACGTCGGATTACGTATTTTTGTCCCGTCATCGCGCGTAATAAATCGAGAGCGACGTTTAAGGAGCATAAAATCACAAGTTTTATTGCGCGGAGCCGGCCCGTGGTGTAATAATAAAAATATATAAAGCGCGGATTTTTTTTCAAGCGTTTAGATACTGATGTTTTGATGCGCTGTATTCTCGTTTTTTTATACGATGGTGATTTACGCGTATGGTGGGGGAGTATAAATAAATAAAGGTTGATTTTTTTATTAGTTAATTTGATAAACGATAGGGATATGTATTTGTGTTGGACAAATAACAAGCGCGCTAATCAAATGTAATTTGACGTTGGAAAGCAAACATTTGTATGTGTATGCTGGTGTGTGTTTATTGAAAAACTTGCAGTATTGATTTTAGCTACGATAATTGGTATAATATTGACATAATAATATTTCAGTATACCGATAATTTTTCATATCTAGACTTCGTCAATAACTGAAATTAGCTTTAAATATTTAACATCGTCTTTCATTTATAATAGTCATCTATCTATAGGGTCAGTACCGTATTGAATGACCGAGTTAATGACTTAGAGCAACCGGGTTACCTGATATTTTTAAAGTTGTAAAATTGGAAAAATCATGTTACAACGGGTTACATTATTGAAAGACATCGACAAAGTATTTCAACCTAACGTTTTATTTGTAAATGGCTGTTGATTCGATCAGTAACCCATATAGCACTCGATCTTTACTCAATATTGTGATAAAATAATTTGTTAAATCTGTCAAGATTTAACATTATTGTATAGATGTTACGACATATTGGCACAGTCTTTAGAAAATATTGTCACGAGGCATTGTCGTCGTTTTCTTTATTGATTCTTAAGTTTTGATTTTTCCTGTTAATCTTTACACAATATTTTGATCACATTGTTCAAATATTGAAACTATATTGGAAAAATATTGAAACAATATGGTCACAATATTTTGTACAGATCAAATAAGAAAAATCGCAGAAAATAATAAAAAAGCCAAAAATGCTTTCGCCAAAAATAATATTATCTAACTAGACTGTGTCAATAATTCATAGTACTTTTACAACATTTTTAAATCTTGCCAGTCTTGTAAAATAGTAATGGCACAATATTAAGTAAAGATCGAGTGTTACATGGGAACCTAACTAGGTAACAAAAACGGCTTATCTACACGAAAAACCCGAACTAACACCGTCATTTCTCTTCCAAAACTACTACACATTTCCTCCAAAACTTACCAGCTCCAACTCCGAACTACCCTACACCCTGTAATCACCCACTCCACCCTTACCCCCATTTACCCGTTAGAGCATCGGAGCTTCCGTCTCTCTTTCGCAGGCACAAAAAGCGTCTCGCCACCGATAAGGCACAGCGACGTTATTAAGGCTATATCGTCGGTCCGCGGAAACGCGCCTTATGTTCGCTTGCAGCGTATACATATGTGTGTGTGTAAGAGTGTGGGGACCCGCGTCAAAGGGAGAAGAGCGGAAAAAAGCGCGCACGACGGGGGATGACAAAAAAGAGGGAGCGACAAATTAGTTCGTTCGCGGATTTCGCTTCGGACTCGAGGGAGATAGCTTTATGCGCCCTTTGAGAGGTTTTCTTTTTCTGGGACGGGTTGTGCTTTATTGAAGAGGAATTGGAATTGTATTGGTAATTTGGAATGGTGATGGATGTGATGAAAAGTGTTTTTTATTATATAAGGTAATGAGATGATATGGTTTTATAATGCGTTTTCTTTTCTCAGAGTGATGAAGCGTTTGAAATTCAATGTTATACAATATTGTAATTATTTTACTTCATACCAAAACTTATTTTTGGCTTATTACAACGTTCTATAGAATATACCTGCAGGTATATTTGCCACATGTGGCAAATGTACAGTCATATCACATCAAGGAGGAAAATTTCCGTGTAACTAACTCACCCAAAAGCGATACAGGTATCTAACTCACACTCTCTAAATTTAATGTAAAGTAGTGAAAAATCACTACCTCAATAGTTAAAAGTCGTGCACTTCTGAAGTAGTGAATATGCACTCCGAAATAGTGGACATCTACTATTTTAGTAGTGTATACTAACTTTTTAAAATAACAAAATTTAACTATTTTAAAAAAGTTAATACATACTAATAAAATAGTAGAAGCCTACTAATTTGGAGTGCATATTCACTATTTCGGAAGTGCACAACTTTTAACTATTGAGGTAGTAATTTTTCACTATTTTACATTTAGAGAGCACAAAATTCTGAAAAAATTATACTAACATCTTATATTGAAAATTGCTATTTTTGTAACAATTTGCACAATGTTCAAACAGCCCTCTACTACCAAAACTGATATTTTTTACTCCTTCTTACTCTCTAAATGTAAAATAGTGAAAAATCACTATCCAGTAGTTAAAAGTCGTGCTTCTCCAAAATAGTAAATATGCAATCCGAAATAGTGGGCATCCACGATTTGAGCAGTGTATATTAACTTTTTAAAATAGCGAAATTTCACTATTTAAAAAAGTCAATATATATGAGGCGTTTCACGTTAGCTCTCCAGGCGCGGCGCGCGAGCGCGAAATCATGCTGTTTTCAGCTTGTGTTTGAAGGGCTAAGATGTATCTAAAAAAAATAATCCCCAAGTGATTTCGATGTATTTTTTCCTCAGCTTTCCGATGGTGCTATTAGTTTCTCAAAATTTTTCAATTCGAAGTATTTCTTGAATAATATCTCGAAAAAATCAAAAAACCCCTATGTAGAAAAAGGCTATATCCATGTAAAATTTCCTCCTCTTTCGATCTAGCAGGTCAAAAAAAATATTAAAAATATAGTTTTTGAGATATAACACGTTTTATGTTTTTCTGAGGTTAGAATTGAAAAATTTTGAGAAACTAATAGCATCATCGGAAAGCTGAGGAAAAAATACATCGAAATCACTTGGGGATTATTTTTTTTAGATACATCTTAGCCCTTCAAACACAAGCTGAAAACAGCATGATTTCGCGCTCGCGCGCTGCGCCTGGAGAGCTCACGTGAAACGCCTCATATTCACTATTAACATAGTAGATATCCACTATTTCGAATTGTATATTCACTATTCCCAAAGTGTACGACTTTTAACTACTGGATAGTGCTTTTTTTCACTATTTTATATTTAGAGTGCAGAGAAAACTTTGTAGTAAAGCTTAAGTTTTGTTTAAAACATGTTAGAAATTTGTTTTCTGCTATTTATTTCGAGTTGAAAAAGATGTTTTTTTCAACAATAGCTGTATGGATGTGTGTGTGTGTGTGTGTGTGTGTGTGTGTGTGCGCGTGTGTGTGTGTGTGTGTGTGTGTGTGTGTGTGTGTGTGCCGAGATCTCAGCTTTGACTGGATCGATTTTAGTGAATCACATTTTCTTCATTTTTTTTCTCAATTCCGGTCAACACTTTTTACGTTGATGCATTTTGTAATTGTTTTCATTTTTTAGTTTTGGTGATCTAGTTTTTTGCGTTTTTTCAATGATAGGGTTAATGAAATTAATTAAATTAAAATGGATGAAAAACAGCATCAAATTACCTATTTTTCATTTTGAAATTTTGGATTAGCTATCTTTGTTCTTTTATAATACAAACGTGTATTTATTTTTTATAATTAAAAAAAAATGTTTATCGCTATAGTCAGTCACTCTACAGTTATTGTTGAAATCGTGATTTTTCGTGAATAGGTTACTTGCATTAAAAAAAAAAAGATTTTTCCATTTTTATATTTTGAAGCTAAAATTATGGTGTATTGTTAAACTAATTATTATGACATTCAAAAATAACACGAGGAACCAATACATTAGTTTGAGGAAGCTACGTGCCAATGAATTGCCATCATTTTTTGATCTTTGTAATATCTTGTCCCGAAGTTTTAACGATATCATTATAATTTTCACCACAACAAACTTTTTCAAATTTTTCTCATTCATATACATCGCCAAACGTTTGTTATTAATGAAAATAACAACAAAACACGTGCGATTAGATCACCCCAAAATTACCATTTTCCCATCTCTGCCACAGTCCTATAATACCTTCACTCTTCACACCGTGCACGTGCGAGCGCGCGCGGCCCATTTTTTTCGAGAGTGATTCGCCCGCCCGTTGACGACGACATCACGCACGCGCGTAGGCGGGGGCACGTATTTAGGGTAATCGGAGAGATAGAGAGACGCGCGGTCCCCGAGAAGCGGCGACACACGAGCCGTAATTGACACTGAAAGGAAATTCTTTCATGTACAATACGCCGCCGACTGTGGACGCGTCGGAGACTGCTTTTCGTCGACTCCTCCTGTGTTTATACATCGAGTGGTAGCGTTTTTTTTACATGAATCCACTGATTACGTTAATTAATTTAGTTGATTAAGTTTGTATAGAGTGTTGTATGGACTTGTGATTTGTCGGAGTGGCAGAAGTGGAATTATTCAATTTGGAAATATACTATATAGAAGTTTCAAAAATAATTCTCTTAATTCGTAAAATAAATCGATTGGAAGCAGGGTGGGTTAATTAAACCATCTGCTAAATGTATACAGTAATATAAGAATACCCTTTATCGAAGTGATGTATTAATTGTTATGCAATGAGAATTAAAACAATCCAATGGCTGTAATGTATACGTAAAATCTTTTTATAATCTCATTAAAATCGTCTCGCCCGTGAGCGAGCATATAAATACCGCATAGACTAATTGGATCATCAATTCGAGTTCATTCAACCCGCGATCTGCGCGCAGAGAAGTAGTGCACGACATTATTTATTCGTGAGCACCGTGCAGACACATCCTCAAATCTTGTCAATTTGAGGACGCTTACCGGATGAAAACTAAAAATAAAAATATAATCGACTTTTGTATAATACTAAGATATTTTGCACGACGGAAAACAAATTTTTAAAATAAAATCGGCTATGTTATAAGCGTATTATTGCTCATTATAAAGGAAAGCCACTTTCTATGAAAATTTTTATTTTTGATCCGATTTTAATGGGAAAGGCTCATTATCATGAAATTTAAATTTGGACCGATCGACGATCGAATTTTCGTTATTTGGCTTAACATAAAAAAATGTTTTGACAATTTTTTTATCCCTTCTTAAGGATTGAAAGTTAAAAGTGGATAAGTACATCTTTAAAGATGGTCATTTTAACTTTTAATTCTTAATAAGAGGTACAAAAAATTGTCAAAGCAGTTTTTGCGCCCATATTCTTATTTATCAAATCAAAATGTATCGCTCAATCCAAAAAAGGAAAATTCGATTGTCAATCGACCCAAATCTGGATTTCATGTGTAATTTCAGGTGAGGATTACGGAAAAATAATTCCGAAATGATTAAAGAGTGAAGCGTGACATTCTATTATTTACAATCTTACATACCACATTACATCCCACGTGTATAAATAAATGTACGCAATACTTCACACTTTATTAATTTCTGAATCATTTTCCCGTAACCCCTACACCTGTAATCGCATAAGCAAGACAATGAGTTCTCCCCCGTTCAAATCTAATAAAAAATTAAAGTAACTTTTCTTTAATGAGCAATATTCACGCTTTCAACATTCCACATTTAATTTTAATAATTTTTTTCTATAGTGTCAAATATCTTACTAGGAGAGGCTGCAAACTCCGGATCACGGATTCGGCTCAAACTTTGCGATATGTTTTTGGATGTAGAAATATAAAGAAAGCTGCAATATTAGACCCTAACGCTCAAAAAAACTGAAGTTCTGCGCCTTTTTAGCTTTATTTTAAAAAAAAGCTTGAAAAAACCCTCTTCTTGAAACGGTAACCATTTAACTCCGGGGAGTCTTAAATATAATTTCAAAACTAGAGAAAATGAGCTTTCATTTCTTTTTTAAGAATTAAAAAATTTTGATTCCTTCCAAAGTTATAAAAATTTTAAATAGAGCATCGAAAATGCACTGTTTAATCCCTAAAATTAAACTGTTCGACTGCCGGCATATTTAATTGATGCACTTTCGATGCTCAATTTAAACTTACATAACTTTTGAAGGAATCAACATTTTTTAATTCTTAAAAAAGAAATGAAAGCTCATTTTCTCTAGTTTTGAAATTATATTTAAGACTCCCCGGAATTAAATGGTTACCGTTTCAAGAAGAGGTTTTTTTCAAGCCTTTTTTTCAAAATAAAGCTAAAAAGGCGCAGAACTTCAGTTTTTTGAGCGTTAGGGTCTAATATTGCAGCTTTCTTTATATTTCTACATCCAAAAACATATCGCAAAGTTTGAGCCGAATCCGTGATCCGGAGTTCGCGGCCTCTCCTAGTTAGCAGGGGAGGCCGGAACTGGCTGGCTACAGAGGTAAGTTCGCGCAGTGTTGATAACTCCGCCTATCAGCAACATTTGGCAATACTGTTGATACCAGCTCTGTCTAATAGTGTTGCATGTAAGTGCTGAGACTATCAGAGTTGCTATCATTTGTTGGTACACTTAAGAGGTAAGTTTGAATTTTCTCAAACAGTTTGTCTAAATTGAGAATTTTTCGGAAAATGTCGTTTATCGATTTTAATAAAATAGTAATGAGTAATTAATGTTATAGTAGTTTATGCAACAAGGGCGTAAAGTTAATTTTTTTGCACGAGTGACTCAGCATCATCGCTCGTGCAAAAAAGATATACGCCCGAGTTGTACAGTGAGAAAAATGTTGTAGTAAATTTTATTATAACTGTAATAAAAATTACTATAAAGTATAGGAAGGGTGAGACAAATACACTTTATGCTGCATTTTTATTATAATTGTATGAATAATTACAAAATTTCTTGTAATTTTTATGACAGTTGTTGATTAGAAAGTATTACGTAATAAAAGAAAAATTGCTATACACATAGCAAAAACTGTGATATAATAAAATTTAAAATATATGCTTTTAATTTTTATTAAAATAGAATATAAATATTATTTTGTAGCGTTTAAATTTTATTTTGTAGCGTATAAATTTTATTTTGTAGCGTATTAAAAATTACTATAAACATAGTAAAAAGTGCCACATTCAAAAATTGCTACAGGCCATAAGAAAGTTTGCTATCCAACATAGTAAAAATTGCTACAACATTAGTACTTTCTGCGCAGATCAAGGCGCTCACGTGTCTGATTGAGGTTATGTTTCTACGGGAATTTCACTTTGTCTTGCTTTTAAGTTTAGAAAACATTCAAAACCTTACTTCAATTATTTTATTTTTATATTATGCACATTAATGATAAGAGTCTTTGTGTTATCAAAGTTATTTATATTGTCATTATTTAATATTATCTGAAATTTTCTTGAAATCGATGGTTTGACATGTACAAGTTCCAAAATTTTACACTCAAGAATCCTATTTGGGTAAGTGGTTAGCGCGTCCGATTGCCGCGGTGAAGGTTGCAGGTTCGATCCCAACGCTTGTAAAAAAAATATTTTTATTTCTCATTTTAATTTATTTTCGCATTAAATATTGTATGATTAGAGTCTGAAAATAGTTCTGAAAACAGAAAGAACGAGAAAAAATTTAATTTTTTGAAATTTAAGGTCATTCATAAAAATTACTATGTTGCATAGCAAAAATTGTTATAATTTCGATTTGTCCCTCCGTTCCTACAAAATATAGTAATTTTTTTTATGTTTATAATAAATTTTACTACAACATTTCTCTCAGTGTATACAATATTTTTTGCCTGGATGTGCGTAAAGTGCGTGTGAAAGGTCCGATTTCTGAGCGTAAAGTTACTTTATGCACATTTTAAATATTTCAAAACACGTATGCGAAAAAGTAAACTTTGCTTAGAAATTGGTCCTTTAGACACGCACTTTACGCACACCCGGGCAAAAAATTATTTTATTCTCATCTCAACAAATATGGCCACTTTTTTCCCTGAAAAGCGGCACAAAAGTTAGATTTGTTTCCCTCTTTCAACAAATTTAACGTTTGCGGGAAATACCGTCGTATTTCTCGCAAAAGAGGGAAATATGGCCATATTTCCCTCTTTTTGCCGGCCGCTGCCCATCTTTACGAACACTCCCCATATTTCCGTCGGTTCCACTTTCCAAATAAAAAAGTGGCCACAGTTGAGATGGGAATAAAGTACTATATTTACTATTTTGTACCGCAAGCACGATTTTCGCATTTTTTGAACCTATTAATAGAGCCGAAAGTGACCGCTTGTCGACCAGCGGGCGGTAAAAACTGAAAAGCGCCCGCTGCTCGCTGTAGAGGGCGGTAAAAATCGAAAAGCGCTCGCTGTTGTTTTTGAATGGAGTTTTCAAGATTGTTTAAGAAAATCATCGATATTTTGAAAAAACACAAAAATCTATACTTGCGGTACAAAAAATATGGTGTGCACCAAGGGCTAAGTGGGTTTTTTGACCTCGTGTGGTTGCAGTACTTGTCTTTAGTTCGCAAACGCACACTCGGTCTAAAAAGATCCACTTTACGCCCTTGGCACACAATATACTATTATACCACTCTAACCTCAAAATCACAATTTTGATATGATTTTTCGGCGCTTGCGGTATAAAATACGGTTCGAGACTAGTATTTAAGTAAATTATTCAACTCATGTGGTTTCTCGCCGTCACATGAAGTAAATAATCTACTTCTGTACCCGTGTTGAAAACTACTATTTGAAATTATGACGAATCCTCGGGGCAATTTGGCGCACCTTTTCCGGGGAAAATTGGCATACGATGAGTCATTTTGCAAGACTTTTTAGCACATGAAAAGTGTACAAATAAAAAAAAAATACTTTTTTGTGAAAATTGTACCACCTAGAGTCGTAAAAAAGTTAATTTTGATTTTTATTTGTTTAAAAGAGTTCTATTATGAAAATTGCTTTGTTTTTTTGTTATCATGTGGAAATTGTACATTTAATATGAAATGAGGGCCTGGAAACAGAAAGGTTGTATAAATATTTTTCGCCCATTAAGTATTGATCAATGACTAAATTTTCAAAATCGCTGATCAAAACTTAATTTAAAAAATACGTATGTGTAGAGAATTTTTTTGAGCGATTTTGAAAATTCAGTCATTGGTCAATACTTAATCGGCGAAAAATATTTATACAAACTTTGTGTTTCTGGGTCCTCATAATGGAAACATGCACTTAAAGTATGTTTAAATTGTTAAAAAAAATAATTATAACAAATAAATCTGTTGGATCAATGATTTGTCTCAAATTTCTTATTAGTCAACCTGCCTCAACTTAAGAGCCAACAAGCCTCGGGGTAGGGGCGAATTAGCGCACCGAAGAGATGATAAAAATATATTTGTATTTTTAAAACTCCTTGTTTTAAACTTAAGATAAAAATTGTAGAAAAGTACTTAGGGTAACAGCTTTAGATATCAATAGTAGGTTTTTAGAGAAATGTTGTAGTAAAATTTATTATAAACATAAGAAAAATTACTATATTTTGTAGGAACGGAGGGACAAATCGAAATTATAACAATTTTTGCTATGCAACATAGTCATTTTTATGAATGACCTTAAATTTCAAAAAATTAAATTTTTTCTCGTTCTTCCTATTTTCAGAACTATTTTCAGACTCTAATCATACAATATTTAATGTGAAAATAAATTAAAATGAGAAATAAAAATATTTTTTTTACGAGCGTTGGGATCGAACCTGCAACTTTCACCGCGGCAATCGGACGCGCTAACCACTTACCCAAATAGGATTCTTGAGTGTAAAATTTTGGAACTTGTATGTGCCAAACCATCGATTTCAAGAAAATTTCAGATAATATTAAATAATGACAATAAATAACTTTGATAACACAAAGAAACTTATCATTAATGTGCATAATATAAAAATAAAATAATTGGAGTAAGGTTTTGAATGTTTTGTAAACTTAAAAGCAAGACAAAGTGAAATTCCCGTAGAAACATAACCTCAATCAGACACGTGGGCGCCTTGATCTGCGCAGAAAGTACTAATGTTGTAGCAATTTTTACTATGTTGGATAGCAAACTTTCTTATGGCCTGTAGCAATTTTTGAATGTGGCACTTTTTACTACGTTTATAGTAATTTTTAATACGCTACAAAATAAAATTTATACACTACAAAATAAAATTTAAACGCTATAAAATAAAATTTATATTCTATTCTAATAAAAATTAAAAGCATATATTTTAAATTTTATTATATCACAGTTTTTGCTATGTGTATAGCAATTTTTCTTTTATTTCGTAATACTTTCTAATTAACAACTGTCATAAAAATTACAAGAAATTTTGTAATTATTCATACAATTATAATAAAAATGCAGCATAAAGTGTATTTGTCTCACCCTTCCTATACTTTATAGTAATTTTTATTACACTTATAATAAAATTTACTACAACATTTTTCTCAGTGTACTTAGGAAGTAGACAAAAATTATTATGTAAAATGTGCGCCTACCAGCCCCGGTCTTCCCTCTAATATATTAGAAGTTATATATTTTATTTAATAGTATTATTACAGTTATTATATAAATTCCTATGCAAAAGGTCGTTTTCAGCCGGAGATTGTCCGTAACATCCACCATATATGGTCCTCTCAATTCTCTCGTACAACTCACGCATCTATTAACTACTTTTTTCTCAACACGACGAGTACAGGTAAAAATACACGCACGTATACGTACATACTTACGCGTCTGGCCACGTCCTAGTACAACTTGAATTTTTTAAGACAGTATTGATTTTTCCCCCTTCCCGAAACCGTCTGCCCGGGCTTTATATTCGTCCTCCCGACGGTAATGCCTTTAATAAAAACGTCCGCTTTCTCCCCACCTTTGCCTCCTGACAATTTCACGTCGGTAAAATATTTATTAGAATTTCTGTATAAAACTAGATTACGACGACGGAGGCCCCCCGCTCGCCCCGCTGTTTTATTAAAAGCGCGCTCGTTTGCGATATATAAAGTTTTACAAAGTAATTCGCGCGCGAAAGTGGGATGGAAAAATTCATACACGTATAAAAGTTCGGTGTACGAGGGGAAATCGCGTTAACAGCGCGGTAATTAGCGTTTAATACGGTTATCTAGTTAACCGACACGTTTATTTCGCGAACTATATACGTAGTAGAACGCTAAATAAATCGGTTTAAAGCTTATTCGTGCGCACGCGCGCGCCCGGACGTGCGTATCTGTGTAATTTGTATACGTATAGTTACATTTTCAAAGTTAACGTTCGAACGCAGTATGTCGTTGTGTACTCCATCATGCTGATCAATATGTGTGTGTGTGTTGTGTGTATTCATGTATGATTTTCCTATATTGATTTTCAAAATTACACGAATTTCAGTCCCACAGTTGAATTTCAATGCGCGAATTAAAACTTTCGGAAAATTGCTGTTCAAGCATTGGTACACGAGTCCTTTTCAAGTTTGAATATCGGTAGGATTTATTCCGGATTTGAATAAAAAAAAATGATTTTCAATATTGCACGTGTGGAGTGTGGAAAGTTTAGTAGTGCTTTTAATGTATAGGCGATTAAAAAAAAAAATTGTGAGTTAAACCTGTTCAAATAAATGTATTTTTCTACTCTGTATATTCTATTTCTTTATATTTTGTAATACTGCATGGTACATTGTTATTCGGAATTTATAAAGGGTATATTACCCGTAAAATAATATACGATAAAAAAAATTTAATATAATAATGTGATAAGGTTCAAATCGTAATAAACTTGAATTAAAAAAAGAAAAATATACATGTTTGAAACTCAGACATTTTTCACATAATGAGTATAAATTTAGACACGTGCACTTCAATACATACAATTTAACAATTAAATAATTTAATAACTAATTATCATTTATATAAAAAAAAATCTAAACATCAAAGGAAAACATGATATTATAAACATCTTCATACCCAAACATCAAATTCTCAATCACCACGCAGATTTCCTTCTCCGAAAAACAAAAAAAAAACCATTCAAAACCTTATCATCATGAAACTTCGCCAACTTCCTCGCACCTCACATACCCTCTCTCTCCACCCCCATAAAACAAGTCCGAAACTCAGCGGTCGTCTTCTCTATCTTTCCAGACGGACTCCTGCGTCGACCCACCGCAGTCGGTCGACCTCTCTCCCTAGACATCGTATGAACCGGGCGTACACACACCCGCACAGACCTCGCGTGCATTTCCGCGCGTGTACGACGACATAACGATCGCCACCACCGTTGCCGCGAATAAGTGCACACAGTGTGTATGTATATATATATACACGAGCTCGTGAAATCGAGCCGCACGCGCGTTGGCCTGGCAACAGGCGTCTTGTTATTGCCCAAAGTTGCAAGCGCGTGCTGCTATACTAGTTCGCAGGTGTCGGCGACTTTATGGACTGAGGCGCGGGAGGAGGTGAGTTTCGTGCGCACGTATATATGTACGTGTATATGGTTGACTACCGGAGGAGGAATTTATTGCTGGATGATGTGTGTATAGTCAGGTAGGTGAGGGTGAGCGCGAAGGTATGTATGTATAACTTGCGTATAAGGGGAAATTTATGGCTGTTTTTTTACAGGGTGCAGGAGGGGACGCGATGAGGAAGTTTATATACGTGCGGAAAGTTTTTTCGGGGGTGGTAATTAGGGGAAGTCGCGCGAAATTTGAGATGATTTGTGGCGATGGGATTTTAGAGAGCTTCTATATGCGAAGTGATGATTTTTTTTTTGTAATATAAAGGTATATGACGCTGTCGCGATGCGTAAGAGCAAAGTTTCTTCACGGTTCTAAAATTCAAATAAGTAATTTTCATAAAACTTTTCCTAACGATGCGGACGTAAAGTTTACATCTGCGTGTGCTTGAAAGCGTAAAATTTTTTACATTTCAAAGTCACTCACTTTGTCTTTGTAAAACGCTTCTTTAGTGCAAATACACTTCCTGGAACTATATGCATACATGTATACGTGCTTAGAAATTACATAACTGGAAACTGCACTATACTTCAGCCCGATCTTTTACATATTTCCTCGCATTTCGTATATGCTTATCCCCACCTTTAATTCATACGCAAAGCTACGCGCTATTAACCCTCACGACATCGTATGCACCCCTTTCGCGCGGCGGAAAAATCAGAACGGTATAACAGCCGGAACGAAGGGAAATTAGCGCGCGCGCATGTACCTAGCTTTGCTCGCGGCCGCGCGACTTTTTGCGCGGCGATTCCTCGCAATTACACTTTTAATTACCGGCTAACCCGTGGGGCAATAAATATACAGCGTGGAAGCGTACGACGAAAAAAGTTGGCGTGGTAAGTCGTCTTTCTTCGTTCCGCTGCGCTTGTGTAGCCCGCGCACCGTTTGAGTTTCCAATTTTGCGGTGTAGGACAGCTTTTTTTTCGTTGGTCTGGGTGCAGGGATTGCGGTTTACTTCTGTAAAACAAACTTTCCGTCCGATAGTTTTTCCGTTCGCTTATGTTTATTTGCCTTTTGTTCTGTGCGATATATTATATAGCAGTGGTCGCGCGGCGTTTATATGTAATGACGAAAATGCGGTGTATATCGAAATTAGATTATTCGATAGCCACGCGTGCGATTGGTTTAATTCGACTGATGTAATCAAACGCGATCGATATATCTTTTACGTATATATAGTTATGCTGTGCGCGTGTACAGAGGGATGAAATGTCGTTTTTTAAGTTATCTTTAGTCAATTCGAGGAATGTAAAATGTTTATTATTTGTAGTATAATATATGAGATAAATCTATTTAAATTTCACAAACATATCTATATTTTTTTACCAAGAAGTATAAACTCTACTCCTCAATAATTCATTTACGAGTAAATTATACGATAACTATAATACACGGACGGAAATTCCATAGTTAAAATGCTCTAGTAATTTTGTCACAGACTGACTCAAATGGATTTTTTTACGAGATTTTTAACAAATTTTACGACTTTTTAAATTGGAAACGATTAGGTAATTGTAATATTTTTTTACTTCAGGATTTTGTGATTATTATACATAATATCTTAAATAATAGAAATAACATATTAAAGATTTAGAATAAATACCGGTGTTGCTAATTATAATACTTTAAATATTCTAATTGTTATATAAATTGCTTTTTTTTTTGTAAAAGGAACGCATTCAAATAAAAATTTGTTTAATTTTGACATTCTAACCTCGAGATTCACATTCTGCGAATCAAAAACTATAAAAATCGATGACTTGTTCTCTCGATTGCATCTGCAGGGATACAAGAGGAGACCAAAGCAAAAATGTTCTATGCCTGGACCAGCCAGATTCGCTATAGAAACTGAAAAAACGGCTCCCAAGCAGTGTACACTGGAGTAATCGATCTTAACCCTGCATTACTAGACTATAGCGTCTGGTGATAGTCTTGGTTGATATAGATTTCTGAAAAGGTAGTGTGTCAGAATGATTGTGCACGAAGAATTTTAGAGTGCTTTTGATAAAGTCAAAACGAACTTGGGGATCGGAAAATGAAATTAAAGATTCAAATTTTAACAATTTTCTTTATAAGTAAGGAATGTATGTTATTAATTTTAGTATGTTTATAAGCAATGCTGTAGCATTGCTTTCGAAAAGTGCCTAGCGGGTGATCCCTCTTCTTGGAGTCCTCTTCTTTCTTGAGTCTTCGGAAGTTCCGCTATTACGTTTAAATATAACTTCATAAGTAAGCTCAAATGATTGTTTTGATAGTAAAATCGCATGCGCTATCTAGTGTCAACAGGCTCTACTGATTGTGTTTACGAAGTCACTATTATATAGCATCTTTACTGTGTTTTGTACACCGACGGTATGGACAAGTAAACGAAGAGCTGAAATCAATTTCCCAAGTATACTGTTACATTTTTTTATATTTGGTAAAACACACCGTTTAAAAACGATGGCCAAAATTACAAAAAGATCAGTTTCATACCTAATTTAACTAAAACGAAATTAGGGACGAACCCGGTAAATACTAATTATTGTAAATTGTGAATATATAATTTACATTGTATACTTTGATTTCATTTAAAAAAAAAAAATAAACTCGAATAAGAAAAATAGATATATGAACTCCTAAGAATCAGTTACTTTTTCTGAAAATCATATTTCTATTTTCGTAAATTCATTTAATACATCATATAATAATTAAAATTATTTATAAAATATAAAATGAATGACATTAACAACGCACATATTCTTTAAATTGGGAAGGATAAATAGTTATAATAAATTTTACTCGATGTTTAATTTTGTGATGATTATTCATAATCTTTTGAATAATAAAAATTATCATTTTAAAGATTTAGAACTTTTTAAATATCGGATTTTCACAGATGCTGTGCAAAATATTTTAATATTAAAATTAACTCAAGTTTCGAGAAAAAATTATGCTGATATAAAAAATCGCTTTTATTCGTTTAAATTGCTTTTTTGTTTAAACAAACGCATTCAAATAAAAATTGTTGTAATTTTATGAAATTTCGACCTTGAGATTCAAATTCTACATATCAAAACCTACAGAAAAACAATGTGTGGTTTTCTTTATTGCATCTCCGGGGATGCATAGGGAGACAAGTAAAAAGTTTGATAGAATAGACAGCGTTTATTTGTTTAAATTACTTTTTTTTTATAAAAAACCCGTTTAAATAAAAGATATTTTAAGTTCATTAAATTCTAACCTCGAGATTCAGATTCTATATGAATCGTTTTCTCAATTGCATCCTCTGTAATGCATGGCTAGCAAAAAATTTTCACTATAAGAAACTGACAAACGGCTTACAAGCAGTCGATTTCCGCTTTTCGTTAGCATCTGGTGGTTATAGTAGTTGCTATAGGTTTTTTTTTTTAATGGTGTGTGAGAATGATTGTGCATGAATAGTTTTAGAGTGTTTTTGATAAAAAGAATTCGAACTTACAGAGTGGAAACTAAAATTGAAAATATAAAGTTTTACAATATTCTGTATAAATTTAGAATGTATTTTATTAATTTTAGTGTATTTATAAGCAATGCTCTAGCATTGCTTGCAAAAACTGGTAAGGCATGTTACGCATTCCTCACTTATTCGAACGCATGCTCTAATGTTTCAATTCAACTTCATAAGTAAGCTTGAATGATTGTTTTGATAGTAAAATTTCATGCGCTACCTAGCTGCAATACGACGTACTAATCGCGTTTACACAATTACAGTCTCTTTATGTCTCCGTGATTATATACCGACCGCATAATTCAATAAGCAAAGGGTTGACTTCAAATACTCAAGTATACTGCTGCATTTTTTTTTATATTTGGTAACACCAACCGTCTAGAAATGATGATCAAAGTTGAATTCTGAATGGGAAGAAATATAGATCTATGAACTCCCAAAAACCAATTAATAAATATATTAATATAAATTATTTATAAATATAAAAGAAATGGCATTGACCATGCACACCTCCTTTTAAATCAGAAGCGATAAGTAATTGTAATAATTTTGTGATTGATATTCATAATCTCCTGAATAATAAAAATAAAAATTTTAAAAATTAACAACTCTTTAAATATCAGTTTTCCATATATGTTAATACTAGAATCCACTAAATTTTTAAGAAAAAAATTATTCTGATAGAAAATACCTTTTTTATTTCTTTGAATTGTTGTTTTGTTCAAACAAATGAATTCGAATAAAAATTCGTGTATCTTTATCAACTTCTAACCTCGAGATCCAGATTCTACGGACCAAAATCTAGAAACCGATGGACCGTTTTCCCTCTTGCACTGAGAGAAAAAATCTGTTATACCCACCGAAATGTCCGGTCAAAACAACCGAAACCGTTCGGTAAGAGGACTTCGGTTAGAATTGCCGAAACGCTTCGGCAAAAACTGCCGTATAGCGACGAGCTCACGCACAAGCGCCAAATGCCACGTGACCCGAGTTTCTGTTGTTGCTGCCCGACAGTTCGGCAGAAACTGCCGAAGAGTTCAGCGGTTTTCGCATAAACGCACTTCGACCGTGCCCTTGTGTGTGATTTAAGCGAAAATACCTAGTATTTTTTTCTCTCAGTGTGCATCCGCAGCGATACACGGCAAGACATAATTAAACAATTTTTCGATGCCTGGACCAGTCTGCAGATTTACTAGAAAGTGAAAAATCGCGTGAAAGCAGTTATAGACTCGAGAAGTCGATTTCATCCATTTGTTCACACGGGACTGTCGCGTCTGATGATGGTTGTGGTTGCTATAGGTTTTTGGAAAGGTAGTGTGTCAGAATGATTGTGCATGAATAGTTTTATAGTGTTTTTAATAAAGACAAAACGAACTTAAGTATCGGAAAATGAAATTTAAAATTTTAATTTTAACAATCTTTTTTATAAATTAGGAATGTATATTATTAATTTTAGTTTATTTATAAGCAATGTCGTAGCATTGCTTGCAAAAAGTGTAAGATAAGATTGTACGTAATCAGATGTTGGAGTCCTCTTCTTTCTTGAGTTTTCGGAAGTTCCGCTGTTACGTTTACATACCACTTCTTAAATAAGCGCAAATGATAGTTTTGATAGTAAAATTTCATGCGCCACCTAGTTACAACACGGTGTACTAATTATGGATGTGTATGAATGCTGTAGTGTCATTATTTAACTCAGTGGTTGTACACCGAAGTTTCCAGTAAACGAAGGTCTGCAATCAGTTCCAGCCCTTTGTTTACTGTACTGTAGCATCTGATAATGGATGTGGTTGCTATAGGTTTTTAAAAAGACAGCATGTGAGAATGATGATTCATAAATACAAAATAATTTTTATGATTCACATTCGAAAAATTACAATAGTACATGGTAAAATTTATTTTGTGCCTCGTAAAATTTGTTAAAAATCTCGTAAAAAGTTCATTTGAGTCAGTCTGTGACAAAATTACTAGGGCATTCTAGTAATTTTAACTATATGGAATTTTTCTTGATGTATTAATCCAGGTCGCCCTACAATTCTGAAGTTCATTTATAGATTCGCTCATGCTCAAAAACTCATCTACATATATTAATTCTCTCTCTCTCTCTCTCTATCTTTCTCTCTCTCTCTCTCTCTCTCTCTCTCTCTCTCTCTCTCTCTCTCTCTCTCTCTCTCTCTCTCTCTCTCTCTCTCTCTCTCTCTCTCTCTCTCTCTCTCTCTCTCTCTCTCTCTCTCTCTCTCTCTCTCTCTCTCTCTCTCTCTCTCTCTCTCTCTCTCTCTCTCTCTCTCGCATACATACATACACTGAGAAAAAATTTTCGTAAAAATTATTATTATTTTCGTAAACATTACCATACTGTCTTATAAAGCCACCACAGACTGTAAAAACCCAAAAAATTACCATACTTCATAAGAAATTTTACTAGAAATATAGGAAAATTTACTATACTGTATTATAAAATTTACTGTAAAGTATGGTAATTTTTTGGATTTTTACAGTCTGTGGTGGCTTTACTAGAAGTATGGTAATTTTTCCAAAATTTTTTTCTCAGTGTACACAAACGCACACACATTTAGTCGAAGTTCAACGAACTTGACACTGTATCGCACTTTACACCCGCACCATACGACCTTCTAACTCGACCGCATCCGAAAAAACTCTCCGGCTGTCTTCCTCACACCCACACTCACTTACACATGTCAACCATCCCCGGAGCCGCAGCAGCAGACACGGCGACACACATACATACATCAAACTCCCGCTACCATATACCCACTGCATCGTTATATAGCCTCGATCCGCGCGCAGCGTAAGTAGAAGGAGCGGGGCCCCGCACATATGTAATTCATACGCGGCCGACGCCGCTCAAGTAGGGGCTCTCTCTCACTTGGCAGTGTATCATCATTATTATATATACTCTCTCTCGCTCTCGCTCTCTCTCCTGACGGCGAAATGCGCGACGACGACGACGACGACGACTTAGTAGCGCGACGCGCGCCATGCCGGCCGCATTGTTCTTCCTAACTGCGCGCGAGCGAGGTGTGTTATTAAGTGGTGCGTGTGAATTGTGGGAGAGAGAGAGAGAGCAGTGAGATATGGAGGAGGAGGAGGATAAGTGTGAAAGTAGTGAGAGGAAGCCACCGATGACGATGGAAGTGGTGAGGCAGGCGTGCGGTGTAGCGAGGTCCAGGGTGACGGAGTGGATGCTGTGGATTGTCGCCGTCTTGTGGGCTGCTGTTCTCGGTGTAGGTGAGTCGAGAGCGGTTTTTTATCGGCTAATTATATGACTACGATCGAAGAATAAGTGGGCATAGTGAGTGCATGACGATGGTGTATAAGATTCCTTTTGTACAATAGACTAAATAGGATTCTTGGAGTCGCTAAATTTTCGGTGCAACGTGTGTTTGCTACAGCGCGTTTATATATAAGTATATAAAGTGGCGAGACGAAATTAGGACTCGGGCTTGATGTGCAGTTAAAGCGGGAGGAGAGCGTGATAAAGAGTGTGATATCATTTCCTGTGTTCTTTTTTTTTAATTCACCCGCCGGTTAACACGCGCGTTAGCGCCCGACAACTGTCACGGCAATTCCGACATTCATTTGTTCAATATTCGCAACAAATGAATTATACATGGGCCTCAGTACGTAATACCTATATAAACACTCGCCGAACCTCAATTTAATCTAGTTCACAAAGCGTCAACGACTATTACACTCATTTGCAGAAAACTCCATTGCGATCCATCGACTATTTATACACGCAGGCAAATTAACATCGCGCGAGTTATTATTAGCCTAAACCATTAACATACGCACGTACTTATCTCTCTTACTCGATCTAGTTCATCGCACCCGTCGATTAAACAATCGCCGCACTTCAACACTGTGCGGTTACACTGTACACCCTGCACCAGCTGGAATATGCGCAAAACCGCGTGGCTTGCAGAAATGGAAAAAAAAGATGCCACCGCCGCATACCTGTACACGACGGCGAAAAAAATGGAGAGAGAGAGACGCTTGCGCGAGTCGAGCGATAATTCAAATCACCGGAGCGCGAGTGCGCGTGCGCAATTACGCTGTCAACGGAAAATCAATGTCAATCGTGACCGGAATACCGGAAAAAGAGTTAACGGCGCGGAGCAGCAGCTGCTCGCCTGCGAGCTCGTTCTCTTTATAACTGGGTCGCGCCGCTGTTATATTACTTCCCTCCCGGCGCGCGACCTCCGAACTAAAAAGCTGCCGCCGCCCTCGCCGCTTCCGGTCGGGACGTTCCGCGCGTGTATATATATACGTATATATAAACGTAAAAGCATCGGTGAGCTTTTCGATGAGATTTTTCGCACGCCAGGGCTTTGTGCATGCGCTGTATATACGAGTATAATCTCGTTTGCTTCGATGTTTGCATGTATATATGTGTGTGTGTGCACGGTTTTTCGCCTACCGGGGTAGAGACTAATTTGATTGTCATAAATAAAGGCTCGCTGTCTTCATTGGAGAAACTTCGTAAGTTCCAGGACGGGTTCTCGAACGCGGAGTAAATCATCTCTGGAACGCAAAAAACGCTGCAGATTTCATTCATATGCTAAATGAGTGTACGTATATAGTATATGATGGCATATACAGTCGGTGTGTATAAAGAGGTCAGAGCGCGCGGCGGGCGCATCGAGGGACAAACAAACAAAAACATTATACGCTGCATTATTTATAATGTGGCAAAGTCGACGCGATGATGCACCTTTAACTATATATATTAACATAAGAATTCACCGACCGCAAAGACAATAATCAGTTGTTTTATATAGTCGCTGTGCATTTTTCACAGAGTAAAAACTCACCTTCGCGGTTCTCGGCGGCGACCTCGGATATATTAAATATTCATGCGGCATCTCGCAAAAAAAAGCCTCGCAAAGCGCTCTCGTCAAAGGGATAAAGGCGACCCCCGCTGTTTCCTAAATTCTCGCGAATCGTCCGCAAAATCCGCGCTCCCGGCGCTTCCCTCGAGCGCGAGTGTATATATATATATATATATTAAGTACGCGATAAGAGGATCCCGCAGAGAGCGAAAGAGTCGCGCCTTAAACTAAGTGCGGTCAAGGCCGGGGTATGTAAAGGAAGTGGAATACGAAGAATACTCGCTGTATTTTTCTTTTCCGAATACCCAAACGTGAGATCTTTTTTTTTCAAAGTATGTGTGTGTGTGTGTGTATGTGTTTTATAATTCACTGAGAGAAAAATATTCTTATTGTTAATCTATATATATGATAGGATCAAATATTTGCAATATATTAACTTATATCATGTAATAGTTTTATGTTTATCAATATATTTTTTATCCTAATTGAAATGGATTGTATGTAATATGCGCTCATATGTTAATAGTTAACATATGAAGTTTACGGTGATCATGCGTAATATTGCCTGTAGAGGGCATCCAGTTCCGGCATCATCGGCATCACGTTTTGCCGGCTTCCCGCCTTTTGGCTGATGGCTCTCTGCATCAATTTAGGAGTGACTGCGGATTTGTGGTTTTCATCGTGTAATCGTTTTCTTCAATATGGAAGTAATTCTGAAGATTTGGAAACTTGAAGAATGCGGAGAGATATTAAAAGGCAAGTGTAATAACATATATTTTTACAAAACACTAAGTATGTGGCGCTGAGTATATTTACTAGTCTTTCTAACCTCAAACTACATTTCTTAATAATATCCTTAATTATATTGCAAAACTGTATTTTCCACTTATCCTTTATCATATTATTAAACTATATTCCCTAATACTATACTTTATTACATTCATACAGAAAATAACATCACTGATTTTGATACCTTAGAAGAACTAATTCAAAATCCTCAAGATTTCAAAGATTTATTCCCTGTGCTTGGTGTGAGACTGAAATTAAAACGAATGTGTAAAAGTGTAAATGTTTCTTAGATTATTTTAATAATTCATTATATTAATTGAACTTTTATTTATTAGATTTCAACTAAGGAGGAAATCATCCATTTACAAGCTGAGGAAACTGAAGTTAGAAATAGAGTTTTTGTAATATGTTTCATAATATTATAAAATATTATATTAAAAATAAAGCTGTTTCAACATTCATTGTGTAGTATTTAATTTTTCGATGCTGAAACATGCAAATTTTTAATTATAAATACTATTATCATCGCCAAACGACGGTATACTTGTGAGAACTAGCCATATGTTAACTATTAACATATACAGCTATTTGGCTCACGTATGCTCGTATACTTACCACATCTATAGCGCATATACATATTAAAATATATATCATTGCTCCAAAATCGAATATACTATGTTAATAGTTAACATATATATTTACGGCAAGAATATTTTTCTCTCAGTGTGGCTTAATTGAATGGCGGCGAGTATATCGGAGATTGAAATATCGGCGCCGATATGTTTTTGTTCTAGCCTGTTATACATGTATACACACACACACATACACAACACGCGGCACGTCGGTGAAATTTCAAAGAAAATCCATCAATTCCATTTACCATCGCGCGCTCTGCGACGTGAATCCGTCATCATCGGATACACACACATACTCGGCCTTGTCGCGTGTTTTAATTGCCACACCGCGGAGGACGAGCCCTGACAATCGCACGTTTTTATTATATATACACCACGCGATGTATACAGCCAAATATTTAACCTGAACTCCATTTCCGATCTTTCTAAACAACCTTCCTCCTGACCGCAGGAGCATCCGCCCCCCTGATGTTGTACACATCAAAGAACCAGATCACAGCGACCGCACGAAAATCAAGCGCGACGCGTACCGCATCGACTATCGCTCTCTCTCTCTCTACCTCTCTCTCAAATACACACTTCTAAAAATCGTACTGATCGAGCGGAAACTCGCGTCCGGACTACAGAGAGAACTTCTCTTTCTCTGCTGGATGAGATATATCCCTTATCGCTTGTCGCGCGTGACGCAACAAGTGCGTCGCGGAACGCTCGCTTTCTCCGTGAGTGTGTGTGTGTGTACGTACGGTAGCCGGGGCTTAAATTGCCGGCAACGAGCCGCTTCCGCTTCTTCCTCGCTGCCTGCAACCCTTTTCCATATAGTGCGCCGTCGCGGCGGCTATCTTGCGCGGATATAGGTATACAGTAGTACGTATGTGTATATATGTATACGGGGCGTGAGAAATCTTTAGCCCGCATATTGGCGCGGCGGTGCGGTCGATTGGAGTCGAGGATTCGCCTTCTTTTTTCCTCGGAGTGCTGCCGCATGCTGGTCGGGGCTGCGATTGAGTGTTTGGATGGGAGTGATGGAGTTGAATGGTTTTTAAATGTTTTGAGTGAAGTCAACGTGTGTGTGTCTGAAATTGCTCTGCGCAGCGTGTCTTTGATGCGATGAAGTATAGAGTCAACTTGTATATATATAGGTGGCGGATCGATGGAATATGTGTATACGTGTATTGAGTGAAGGAGCTTCTACATTTTACGTATGATTTATTATATATTTAGCACGATTTCTCATGTAGAAAAATATTACTAATTTTATTTCACGTCATATATATAAGCACTCCCCAATCAATTCTAGAATCCCTCCCCGCGCTCCCTCTCTCCTCAATTATATATTTCTTACATAATACTCGCCGTTCGCGCCTGAGCTCCATTATAATTTCCGCTGTTGCTCCCTCATACCTCGCGCTTTCTTATTAAAAGAGTGCGCGCGCGCGCCACTCGCGAGGAATCCGGGCGCGCGGCTTCCTTTTATTATGCAACTCAAAGGCAATGGCGAGTCTTTTCCTCGTCTTTCACTTCCCCCGGCCCCTGTTCCACTTCATCAATTAAGAGCGATATTCCCCGAGTCCAATAATTTTCTTCATTAAGCTTTTTTCTTTTCTTTTTCTTCTTTTTTAATCGATTATTAAGAACAGTCCGCCGAGACGGTCTTTGGAATTCATCGATCTAGGTAGAGAGAGAGAGGGAAAATAATGGTATAAGAGTCGATTGCTAATAGGGCTGCTTTATGGTAAGCGGATTTTAAATGCGGGACTTTTAATGAGTTGGGCTGTCAATGCTTAGATAATTCAGTTATGTAAAATAGAATGAGATGGAATGGCAATTTGATAAAAGAGAATGGACTTATATGTAGGTCTAAAGTGTCCAGAACACCATGAATATCAATAAATCGAGATGAAAATATACATAAGAATCGCTGTCGACTTTATAAAATGTAAAAATAAAGTTAATAAAAAATGTGAGTCGATATAAATATTTTTTCTAGTTAAGTGTTAGCTTATCTTTTAAAAATTGTGTTGATAATTGATTACCCAATTTAAAAAGATAATTCACCTTATTAAGTGCTCGAACGAATATTCTTCAATTAAAACTTTATCGAAAATTCGCCAATTATCGTGTACTTCCCGAACATTCAGTTTGAAAATAGGTTACATAATTACACTTTCAGCTTATTCAAGTATGACGTATATAAATATTATCACATGCGTTTGACATATAAATGTTATGAAGTTACAAAAGAGAAGTAAATTAGCAGTCTGCAAATTGAAAATGAACATATCCAATTAAATAACTGACGAAATTACATAATAGTTTTTATCGTCCGTTCGACTTCGTTGACGTTGATACACATTTTAATGCACTCAATTTGAAATTTCATTTAATCGATCCGTACATTTAAAACACACGCCGAAACTTCATTATTTATCGCTCGACTCGGTATAAATCGATTCCGAACGCAGTAGGGCACGCGCGCGCGCAGTATATAATCTCATTATCAGATTTATGAGTATATAACGCTTGGCTCGCACAAAATTAAAAGAGGCTAAATGGATTGGACGCTTTGAATTTAGAATCAACCAGCACGTCCTACTTCTCGACTCTACTTATTATGAACAACAGCGCATCGTAATACACTCCATATATTCACACTGTGCACAGCTATAACAAATACATTTGCCACGAACTATATACAGCCTTTAAATCCCATTACACCTTTACAGCCACTGTAAAAAAAAAAAGAACGAAACTCATTCCCGCCGAGATTTTGCGCTGTCCTATGTATATGTATATATACACTGCAGTTAAACGGAAACGCTCGCACGTCCGTTCGAAAGACGCGTCGGAGGAAGTCGATAAAGAGCGCGGCCTTGAGCGTATATACCTATATATACCGCTGAAAAACGCGCGTCTCTGATCCTCCGGAGGATTGAATTTTCGCTGCCGCCGGTGCAGAGTGGAGGGAGTTAATTGGATTAGCCGGCCGGCTTTTCGTCGGGGGGAGCAAATGTCCGAATAAGATGTGTGCGAGGCGGGGGGGGGGAGGCTTTCTTTTTGACAGTTGATAATGCAGATGATGGGGGAAGGTTGTTGCGGATTAATTATATAGACTGTGAAGGGTGCGTGATAATATAAGTTTATGTTTTTGTGATGTCTGAATGGTTAAAAAATTTATAAAATATATTCGTTGATGTTTAAATAGATAATCGAATGTGGCGCTGCATTTCATTTTGTTTTCCAAAATTTCGAACAATTATGTTATAACCAGCGAGAACGCGGACTTTTAAAATGGGTATTAAAAATTTTGTTTTAATTTGATTTTTCATTCTCGTGTTTCGTAGTTATCAATCGATCGGTTATTTAACATGTGCTTCGCCGAATTGCGGCAGACGGGGGGAAAATTAAATTGCCATTTCAACTCGTCTGAAAACTCTCGGAAAATAAAGCCTTATAATTGTATTAAACTTCTCGTAATGCAAGCAATTGGAAAGTTAACAGTTTTTTTTAATGAAATTTCATACAGAAAGGCTCGTATTTATACGCAAGAAAAATAAACAATAGATAACGCGAGAGCACTCTTCAAAATAATATGTACGAAAAGCCATATTTAACTGCCATATTTAGCCTCTCATTGTATCCTCGAGCTACGGAGAGCAGAAAAAACTGTCTCGATGATATATAAGACCGTATTATAACAATGACTGCGCGAGCTCGCTGTATACACCGCAAATCTCATTCTTAATGCTTATTAAACAAATAAAGTACAAATTATATCTTCTTATACTTCCCCCTGCCCGCCCTTTCTCTCGCTCGTTCTCTCTTTTCGCGCACATTTCACCTATGCGCGACCGCGGCGATGATATTCTTATTCATTTCGACGTTTTTCGCCATTCTCTTTCTCTTCTCGCTGCCTCTCTCTCTCTCTCTCTGCAGCCGCGGGTGTATAACGTGTTTCTCTTTTATTTGCACGGATCGCACGTGCGCACGCTTTGGAATTCCGCTTTACGTTATGCTTTTTTCGTGCTTCCTTTTTCTCTTTCGCTATGTGCGTATATGAGAGCGGCCTTTAATCAAAAACCTTGTTATCCATTCGCCATTGTCCCGGTCTAGACGCTTTAATAATTTTGCGTTAATTTGAGTGGAAAGTGCAAATGGCATGTGGTTAGGCTTAATCTTGTGCAGGATTCGAAAAAAAAAATGGTGAGTGTATATTTCGATAAAGAATCGCTTGTGAATTGGCGAAATGTTTGAATTCGATGAATTTTATTTTCATATTGATATTTTAGAGTTGAGAAAAACTTTTTTCAATTTATTTTCAAGAGCGATGCGTGACCGGTGATAGATAAAAATTGATTGATTGGCAGATTACAAAGTGAATTGAAGTGATCACGGTTGAATCGATAGGATTCTTTTTTTTTTAAACTAAAGTTAAAAAAATGTATCCACATTTCATTCGTATTCAACTGTGACATAAATAAATACTTCAAGTTTTATTTTTTTTTTTTTGAATAATAGTAGATCTAGCCTCAATTCGTCTCTTTGAAAGGTACTCTTTTAAATGATTAAAGAGTGTATAATTAAAATATCCCGAAAAAATGTTTCAAAAAAATGTCACGAAAAGTGTATCAAAATGTATCATAAAAATGTCTCTGAAAATATTCCAAAAAGGAAATACTATACTGGGTTGGGAATAAGCGATAGAAAAAAAATTACAATAATCTGTCATTTTAATATAACAGACGTTATTTACCTTCAGTCACATGACATTTTTAATTATACGAATCCTTTTAGTTGTATCTATATTAGCTTTACCATTATTATCAAAGAATTAAAGAAATTGTATCTATACGAAATCCGATAATACAACAATATAAAATGAAATAATTGCAATTATAACATTATTGCCTTATTCTCCAATTACTCTCTTAATAATCCGTTCCAAGACGCCCTACACGACCGCATCCACCTTCCACCCCACAACATCTTTTAATCACAATCCTAAAATCCATCACCGCCACTTCCCTTTTTCATTCGATCGCGCTCCTTACACACCCACACCTCACCTTGTATCACAATAAAAATCTGATACTTACTCCGGTCGCCGCGTTTCATTTTTCCCAAGATACACACCGGCAATTACTTACCGGTGGGGCTTAATGGCTACCGCTTCGTCATTGACGGCCGAAAAACACAGAGAAACGTCGTGGGGAGGGGGGGGGGGGCGAAAAAGCTCAGCCAATCGCTCGCGTCGTGGAAACTCGAGCCGCTGCGCTGCAAACTTCTTCTCCCTCCTCGAAAGTACTCCTTAATTGACACGTACTGAGCACTCCACTGCTGCTGCTGCTTTTTTTACGCTCTCCTCTCGACGTCGAGCAAATGGAGCACACGTTCGGGCTGTCAGTTATTTTATCGACATACGCCGGCGAGAGGGAGAGTACGATGAAGGCGGAAAAATACATAAAAAAAACGCCGCCGCTGCTGGTCATAGAACGGCAATCCCACTCCACGCGTTGCCGAAATTCGTTTTTTTTTCACCCAAAGGGCCGCACGTACAAAAAAAAAACGATATTTTCGCTCTTCCGTGCGTACGCGTATATATATACCGGAAATAATAGGAACCGCGCCGCGGGAAACAAAAGGCTATACACCTGTGAGTATACATATATACATGCACGCACGCGCGTGGTAATGAAAATGAAAAACCTCCCCGTGAGGAATATGAAGGGTGCTTCAAAGGGTGCCGCGAGAGGGAGTGCGGTGATATTTACGAGAGAGAAAGAGCGTGGGCTCTTTTCAGCGGAGGGAACGCGCGGAGATTCAATCTCTGCGCCGCGTGAGTGTGTGTAGAGGGAGAGGGATAGAGAGTAGATGGAATCAATGGCCGTTGATTGGCCTAGGCGGGCAATTACGTGACCGACGACGCGACGGCCCGGCGGCTCCCTATAACAATGACACCCCTGATTTGGCTCCCTGATGCTGCGGGCTCTCTCGCGAACGGTTTACTTGGACGGGGAAAGTGTCTGTGTACGTACGTGAGAATTTTTTGCGAGAGAGATACGTTGGTGCGAGCTGAGGAATGTCCCGAGTGTTTGGGTGTTGCTGGGAGATTCTCTTTTTTTAGTGTGGTTTTTCGCTGGAATGTATTTATAAATACATTATAAATACCTATGGGTATTAAGGAGGTGGATAGATTAAAATTTAACCGTAAGCTTTGAAAATTATTCAGTGCTTATATGCGTAAAATGATGAAAGATACTTTCAAAGAGGTAAAAATTACGTGGCATTGTAGAGTACTGTCGTGATTTACGTACAAGCATTAGACGTTATGTATTTCAAGCCTATTAAATGTACATCTATAAGTTGATCGAAATCTTTCTTGTACCAGATATCTTTAATTGAAATCATAAAAGCAGCGTTGATGATCGTAACTTGAATTAACGGAAAATGAATTTGCCCACACGCGAGAGGTCAAACACAGAATATTTGCTTGAAATTACATAACTTTCCAATTATGCCGCGATGAATCTCTGTATGTATTAAAAACGTGAAATTAATTGAATAGGAGTGATAAGTCCACGCGAAAGGATTAATTTCATATCAAAAGTAATGTCGTAATTACGTTATTGGCTTGTTTTCAAACGAGCCTCACTCTGCTAATTAATCGCACTCGACTAAAACCTGGAACACTCATATACACGTATTATTTATACTATTAATCCATATATTTCACCCTCGCTGTCACTCGAATATCGAACACATTCCATAACGGCAAATACCATTCGCTGAAAAAAAAGACGACATTCTATTCCACTCCCTATACACGAATCTCGAAACTAAAGACTGCACGGCGCCCGATTCAAATCGTCGCGGTTTTATTTCATTTCGTCACAAAGCTCGGCCGGCGGAAAATCGAGTTCGATCGCAATTAATCCCGGCTTGCCGCCGAATTCTCATCTCGCCCGATTATTAAGAACCTGCCGCGCCAGCGCGCGCGCGCGCGTTCTCGATTTTTCCGCGAAATAAGCGCGAAAAAAGGGGAGCAGAAGGTCATTAAAGGCCCGAAAATGTAGGCCGGCCCAGTTCCCTTTTTTTCTCGACGACGACGACAACGGCGACTCGATTTCGCTCGTCGAAATTGAAAAGCCCCCCCCCCCCCGCCCACTCCCGTAGGCTCCGATAAAATCGCCTTGGGCGCGGGCAATTGAGCTCGAATTGTAAAAAGCAATTAATTCCCTTTGTCACTGTGTACCTTTGTGTGTGTGTGTGTAACTATCTCTTTCGTTACCCCCTTTTCCATATATATTTTATAATTTCTTTTACTTTCGTAGGGGGGTGGAGGGGGATGTGATTTAACGCTAACGCGGGGAAAATGGAGACACACCGCTAATTTACGACGTCCGTTATAGTAGCGCACATGCGTCGAAATTTCCTCCCCCGCAATGATGCGACGATGATGCTGATGATGATTTGTTTCGCGCGGCGGACTCGCGTGGCAGTCGTGATTCAGGGCTTTTATTATTGTAAATTAACGCGAAATCAATACCGCGGCCGAGTGAATGCACCGCGGCTGATGCGCTTTTTCACGCGAGCGGAGATAGGATTGAAAGGTTCTTTAGAATTTCACATTTTAATTTGATATTTTGTTTTCGCGATGTAAAAGAACGAGACGACAGCACGCTCGCGAATATTTTTTCGAGGACGCGCAGCGAGAATTATAATTGTGTACGTGATGGCGGCGGGGGGAAGAAACGCACGCGGGAGTGAGAGAGAGAGAAAAAGGCGTTCCCCTCCCGAAGGGAATCGATTCTCGCGAGCTTCGGCAAAAGTGTGTCAGGCTGTCAGGTTCTCTCTCTCTCCGTCTCTCTTTCCCTCGGCATCGGTAAAAATTAAAAAGGTAGATGATTAGGGTAATGGTCGGAGAATACAATTACAGAATCGAATGTGGAGCACGAAGGCGGTCGTAAAAGACGACGATGATGACGATGAGTTGTTACTGTAAGCCGCCGATGAGTTCTGTGCGATAAAGACAGTGCAATATTGATATGTATTTTTTTACACAAGGTCGCAACGATATAATCAGCAATTTCGTAATAGCCTATGGTTTCTATATAGTATTATTTCAAGTATTCTCAATAACACCGCGGTATACCTACCTACCCCCCACAACTTATTGAATTAGCAAAGTAAGCAGCAATGATATATACACCGCGCGACGTATTACAGTAATTATAAAAATAAATTAGACCTTACACGTCGCGTGCTCGCGATTTTTATCGCCTCTGTTGTTCCTCCGTATTATACACACCAATAAAACGGTGCACACTATATATAGACAGTCAATAAAGCTCTGATACTTCTCGCGATCGCCGGGAGTCTCCGCGAACAACCGAGGGGAAAATCGCGCTCTTTGTAATTATTATTATTCAAGAAGGCGAAATCCTTAATTAGAATGCCCCCGGAAGCTCGCCCCCTCCCCCGCAGGTACGCCGCGTCTTTTGAACTTCCCAGCGCACCGCCAGAAAAGGGAAATGAAGAATGAAAGAAAGCAGCGAACGAAATATAAAGGAGGTATGGTGCTCCGCACCTGCATGCACTTACTAAGAGGCCGCGATGGCGGCAGCGGTCTTTTCTCTACTTGGCCCCCGCGAGGGCCTCTCCGCTCTTAAATTATTCCCTCTTTCGCGCTTGTTTCCCTTGCTATACTCTCCTTCTGTTCTCGAATCGTTTTTCTTTTTTCGCTACGTGTGTGTTGGACGTGCTTGCTGGGCGCGTGCCACCCTGTGTTTTTTTTAAGCTCCTGATGCGAGGAGGTAGGTAATGCAAGTGCGTGCGCTGTACGTGTAGCACGCTTGTAATTAGGAGTGTTTTTGATGTTGGGTGTACATTATGTTATAGTGAGAATAGAAACGATTTTGACATTTTATCGTAGAATCATATATTTTTGGATCGAACACATGGCCGATTTCGAGTTCGAGTATTCAATATGTAATAAAAAAATATTCGAGTTCGGGTATGCACTATATAAGTACTTTGAATATATTTCTCATTAATTGCGGCATGTGTATATATACACACACACACACACACACACACACACACACTCTTTACCCTTCTTCCGACCGCAACTAACATATTGCATTAGATTTTAGGGTAGATATATTCTGGGTACACAGTATAATTATTCTTATCCTTACTGTCGATTTTAAATTCAAAACTTAAGCGACAGTACGGTGTACAGTCCTATTTCTTCAAGTGGGAATAATAGCAAAGGTCAGATGGTATTACAGATATTTTCACATACAAAAAATTCTATATCCGTATAGTAATGAATTAAAATAATTGAGAGAAATAACTTCCGTGCACTTGCTCTTTCTCTCGCAAATATTAAAAATACCTTCGCGTTACACTACACGATAACATCGCGCGCAACACACTCGACGACCTAATTAGCTCGCACTATTATATATAACTTCGTCACCTTCCAAATCACCTCTTCAAACCATCATCTCTCTTCTTCTCTCTCTCTCTCTCTCTCTCTCTCTCTCTCTCTCTCTTTTCCTCCACGTCATACACCCCTACATCGATTGCAAAAGAAAGAAACCTCACGACCCCCCATTGTTCAATGTACGAAGAGAGAGAGAGAGAGAGAAAGAGAGAGAGAGAAAGAGATCACCCTCTCGGGTTTTACCCAGAAAAACCTATAAATGGGTTCCACGCCGAGAGAGAGAGAGAGAGAGAGAGAGAGAGAGAGAGAGAGAGAGAAGCTTTCTCTCTACGCGCGTGGCAGCGGCGGCCGAGAGTATTGATCCGCGGCCGTCCCCCCGTTTTCGTCCCCCTTTTCCCCGCCGCTCGCTCGCTCGCGCTTTCACCCTCCGCAGTTCCGCCCCTGGGGGCGAGTGAGCGAGCAAGAGAGAGAGAGAGAGAGAGAAACGAAACGCTGCTGCTGCTGCTGCTGTTGCTGCCGTCGGCTGCTCTCTTCCACCCCCGTTTCATCCCCAGGGCGGCGTGCGCGGTACCCGCGCATGTGTATGGATGTATATGTATACATATATATACACGTACGTGTATATATACGTATGTATTCGCTCTCTACGTCGCTTTTTGTGCCCCGCCGCCGCCGTCGTCGTCTCTTCGTGGACGCGCGTTTTCTTCGCCGTTGTGTTTTACTGTTCTATTTCGGCGCGCGCGCGCCTGTACGTGGTATAGATATATGTATATAGAGCGCCGTGTGGCGTCGGAATTGTTTTGCACTGTCGGAACAAAGATGTCCGCGCGGATTCTTAACGATTTTGCATATTATGTATTATAAGAGCGGGTATTTTGCGTTAGTGCCGGGCGAACGGGTCGCTCGCGGGGGAAATTGCAGGTTGATATGTGTATGTAACGGACGAGGGAATGCATAAGATATTTCTGATCGCGGTGGAACGACGGCCAGATGCCAGAGACGCGCTCGGTGAATTGAGAAAAATTGGTAAATAGCGGATCGCGCGAGGGTGGCAGCGGCGCTCGATTTCGAAGAGGAAAAATGTGGTGAGAGACGGTGATAAGTCGAGCGGAGGATGTATACGAGCACTGTGTTGCTCTGTATGCTATAATGGCCGAGGATTGATTTTAAATTGTCCCCGACGAGTTTATAACGAATCCACGATCGTAATTCCTATAAATATATGAAATTCATTCTATACGCGCATCACCCGACTCTCTGCATGATAAAAACAACAGCCTTTAAAAGCAAAGAGAAATACAACCGCGCGCTTTCTTGCCAACTGCACTCTCGCCGCAGCTGCGGAAAACGCTTCTTCTTTTCACATATATAAGCTCTGCCTCACTCAGCCAGCGTCCGAAATCGTAAAGCCCCGGGTGTAGGAACCTCGTGCGCCAGTTGTTGAGCTCGCTGCCTCTCAACTTGTTGTACGTGTGTGTGCACATGTGTGTAGTATATACGTGCACTATACACACGCGAACGGCTCTTACCCCCTATTCAGTTCTGCCCTGCGGCGTTGGTGGTTCTCGAGAGGAAGAGGCTTCCGATGCAAAAATTCACCGAGCTGGGACGGCGCACTGGTGATGGCATTGAAGCAGCGCCGCATGTGTATGGGTAAAGTTGAGGGTAATGGCTCTGTCTCCGATGCCACGGCGGGCCGCGATTGATGTGTGCAGTGCGCGGGGTATTGAGAGAGAAACGGAGGGAAGGCTGTTAATGTTTTAATTAATGTGCGAGATGGAGCCTTTTTTGAATGGTGCGGTAGCGGGAGATTGGTGTTTGTTTTTTTTTTCTTTGTGTGTGCGTATAGTGGGAGGAAAAGGCTTTTTGTTATAGGGGTAATCGAGGGAAATGTATTTTTTCTATTCAGTTATTGTTGACTTTTGCCGTGGCAAACAACAGAGCCGCGCAATGTTTTTATGGATGCGCGAGCGGGATGTAATCTTTGGGGAAACGGAATATTTTGGCATTTTTCAGGGGGGGGGGGGTCGCAATGTATATAATCAAATATCGTGTGCTGTATGTATGTAACGTGAAATAATTTTTTATTCCAACGCGGTTTAGGTTTGTTTTTGTTTTTCAGTAGTAACAGCAGCATCGTCAATACAATGAAAAATAATCGAATTTCGCGGAAAATATATACGATTCGTTAGTTGCCTTTTCACGGTTATATTCGTATATTTCAAATTTACAATATATATTAGACGCGAATGCTCTTTCGGTATAAAAAATATCGCCGTGCAGCCTCGACACTCGAGGCTCGGGTCTGCGGGCCTTTAAGGTCAGTCGTTTTAATAGCGGCGAGAATGCGCCCCCTATATCTGTGTGACAAGTTGAGCCGAGGCGCTTATTCGCTGCAATTTTCATCGCGAAGCTTTTCCACTCCGAAACAAAAGGAGAAGAGAATAAAAAAGAAAAATAAAAAAAAAATCTAAATCAAAACCTCCTTTATTATCCATAAATCGCTCAGCGTCGGTCGCATTATTAACTTAAGCTCCTGGGACTGAATAGAGCTGCGTCCGTGCGCTTCTTGAAGACAAACCGCACGCACTCGCCCATTCAGCGTCAAAATCAATTAATTAATCCAATATAATCCGTCGCGACCATTTCCCCAATCCGCATATGGACAAAACCGGCAACCCTCGCCTCGTCCCGCGTATATACACCCCACGAAATAGTTCGAAACTCGAAGGACGATTGGCCGCTCGAGCGCGATTCCTCCCTCGCGCTGAATTTCTATAACGGGTTGGCTAATCGTCTTTCTGTTATAAAAATAACAGCTTGGTACTACTACCTTGACATTGTAATTTCTCCTATACATGTATACGATTCATCAGAATATGAATTTGCATGAGCATGATGCGGAAGGGTTCGCCGTCGCGCACAACAAGTGCGCTCGCAATTAAGGTTTTATTTTTAGTATCGGCCCGGTCGCTGCGGGATTATACGCGAGCGGCGTGTTATATAGGACGAGACACGCGTGTCATAAAAGCATCAAGGGTCGTAAGAGAGATAGAGGGCGGCGAGGAAATATGGAAATATGAGGCGATAGACGGTTTACTCCTTTTTCTTTTTTTTTTTTTAATCGATGCATATATAATTATATTTCGCGGGAGCAGCGTTCATCGTTACCGAAAATATACCCGTATATATACACACACCCGTTATAAATCTTTTTCAAAGTGGGACAAGAACTTTGCCAACACACGAGCAACGTCCATCCATCAATCACGTAGTGGGCGCGCAATTTCCCAAAATCACCGTCCCCTGCGTTGTAAACAAAGATTACACCCACGCACACACGCGCGTGATCGTAGCAGCCCCGCGTAATCGAATTCCTCGCTGCGAAAAAAAGGGGGAGACCGGAAAAGGTTATAGAGGAGAGTGTGTAGTATGCGATGGGTGTGCGTATATATCGATCTGACGCGTAGGAAAATAAGTTTACAGCACCGGAGGCCCATTACTCGTCATCCCGACGTTTCGCTGCGCCGCGGACGAGGGACGTTAATTATAACGTCTATTATCGCGGCCCAGTGCGATGTATCGGATTTTGCCGCGGGCTTCCGTCTTTTAGAGGCGAAGGGCATGTCGAGGATTCTTTTTTTTGTGCGTATAACGTGTGTTGTGTGTATGTGTGTGTGTGTGATTGAAGGGCGGTGGTTGCTAATTGACGGGTCGAGTTCGATGTCGAGGTTTGCGGAAAATTGAGGGGGATCGCGGGAGGGAGATATGGCGTTTAGGGAAATCAGCTTGAGGTTGAGGTTAATATGGTGTTCGATATGATAATTTTTTAATTAATATATGGAGGTCTATAATTTATTAGTGGAGAGACTTGAGGTTTTTCGAAAGTGTATTGAATGAAATGAGACATTAAAAATTGGATATCAATGTATTCGATAAACGAGGGAATAGTATAATATTATTTAATGGAAAGTTCAGTTTAAAATAGAATTTATAGTAAATATAATGAGAGCCTATAAGTATAATGGAGATTTAATAGGCAATGGCATACACTGCCGGATTACATCCTCTCTTAAAAAAGTGATGGATGAAATCTGTCATCACAATAAAACTGTTTTGATTGGTTGTTCTTGGCTCATTTGATTGATCTTTATAGAATGGACGCCAAAAACTAATATGTTAATTGAATTTCAAGATTAAATCCTTGAGTTTGCGTATTTGAAACTGAACAAATTAAAATATACACGGAGAAAAATGTTCTATTAAAAATTACTATGTTTTATTGTAACCGGGGGACAGACTTGAATTCTTTAAAAAATTACTATGTTTTCTAGCAAAAATTGCTATGTTTCTAGTAATTTTTACTACATTTATAGCAATTTTTGCTATAAAACGTAGTAATTTTTTTAAGAATTCAAGTCTGTCCTCCGGTTACAATAAAACATAGTAATTTTTAATAGAACATTTTTCTCCGTGTAGTAGAAGAAAAATTTCATTACCGTATTTTTCAAAATTACGTTATTATTGTCGAATTTAAACTGATTGAAACAAACTTTTAAATTGAATCTAACTATCTTGATCATGTTTAGAATCTGAAAAAATAATAATAATACGCGGGAAACTCGTTGAATGTAGCTAGTATAGTAAATTACGCAAGTAGTGTGTGAAGTAGGAGACCTAGCTCGGGTCTTTTGGGAACCAAGAGTTCTGGATTGTGTATGCTATTTTTTTTTAAATGAAGTAAAACCCAGTTGATGCCTTATATATTGTAGACTATTGGAAATAGTAATAAATAAGAAATCGTTTTGAAAAAATTATTGTTCTGTATTTGTGGTATCGATATTATAGGATTTTCATTTTTGAACATTTTTATATAACTCTGAAAAACTCAATTATGAAAAATGATATAATTTTTCTTAGGATTGGATAAGGAATTAAAATTAATACATGTAAATTTTATTTTGATTCGTGAGTAATCTACTTGTACACCTTAACAGAATGTCAATAACAGCTTCTTTGCGGTTTTCCTACAAATCGTATCGATTCAAAACCAATTTACCCATCTCTGCAAAATTTAAAAGCCCTACATATACAGACGAGCGAATCCTCATACGAGGATTCCCGTTTTTTGTTACCCTCCTATTCTAATGTGTAGTTTCCAAAGTCGTTAAAACTTTCGGAATTCGAAATTCTCTCCTTTCGCTCCCTAAACAGCCGGCCAAGTTTTCAATTTAACTTCCTGTAAAATTTAACAAAAGAACACGGCATACTTTGTGCCCCCGAACGTTACCGAACTTTCCCTCCAGGAATGTCTCACTTCATTTTCGAACTTGCCCCCCTCCACCTCTCAAACAAGAACAAAACGATCCCAACTTTTCCCCTCTCCCTCCTCCTTTACAACAAAGAAAACATCCTAAAAAAGTCTCTTAACTCGATTCTCTCGGAGGTACGAGGAATCCCTTCGAGATAAAAAAGAGAGAGCGCGCGTCGAAGGATATAGGTATAAGGAACGGAAGCGCGCTGCGCTCCTCGAGAAACTGCACCCAGCGGAGGTCGTCGTTGGGGGCTCAAAGGCGACGAAAAGTTGAGGCTCCTGATTTATTCGTCAAGGAGAAGTAGTGGGTATATAGGTATATTCATGGAATGACGACGACTCGTGTAATCGCCTCTCGCGAATCCTCGTAAAGAGCACGCCGAGATGAGGCATCAAGAGGCGGGAGAGATGGGACGGTAAAAGATGAAACGCGGAAGAAGCTGCGCGCTCTGAATAATGTTGCTACAGCGCGCGCCTACCCGAGTTGGGCCAATTAGCCGTAATGCATGCGGATAATTGCAATTACGGAGTATGCGGTGCAAGGAATGTTTACGTTATTGAGATGCGCGCTGTAAGGAAGAAAGGATTCGGTGGAAAATATGTCGATCGCGCGCGATTGCTTACGTGCTTATATTGGTATATACGTAAGAGCAAATAGCACTTTGTGAATTGCCGCGCGATGTTTTTTCTTTTACTGGGGAAGGAGTATAGTGCGGTGACGGAAATGAACGAGGTGGAATGCAATATAGGCTGACTGGTGGGTCGTTGCATGTGAAACGTGCAATATTGATGATGGTTTGAATGAACTATATACAGTTTCGATTTAAATAAATGGACTTTCTTTTCAAGTTTTATTAAAAATGAAATAAAACGGAATTCTTGCAGTATCATTGATCGATGTAACAGATGAAAACGGTGATCCTAATAATTAAAAATAATAACATTGACAACTCAATCTCGAATTTAAAAAAAAATCATTTCATGAAATATCCGGCACACTTGACTCTCTAGCTACCAATTTCAAAATAGCAAAATGCATACACACACATGCGTCAATATAATCAATTACATCCGCAATCCACCAGCATCATTATTAGAACAAGGTTACACACTCGACCGCCCATATTCTCCGTTAATTAATTCGTCGCGACCCTTTAACAGCCCACGCGCATTCGCTCGTACCCCCCACACACGCATTCGTGCACAGAACTATTCTCGCGCACTTGACACGAATTTCGCCGCGGGGTGGCTTTCTCTCTCCTCGATTTTCTCTCTCTCTCTCTCTGCTGCTTGCATACCACGCGGCACGTAAAAATTCCTCGAGTTCCGAGGCCGCGCGAACGCGTGCGTCGCCCCGCGCGCGTTTAACCCCTCGCGAGGCGAGGGAAGGAGCCATTGTGGTGTGCACTGTGCACTTTATGCGGCTGAACTTTACGAGAGGGAGAGGGAGAGAGATAGATAGAGTCGTCGTAGCGGCGTGGAACACTTTCTTTTTTTCTTTCTCGTTTTCTCTGGCTCGCTTTTCACAAAGAAGGTAAAAGAGCTGGGGAGTATGCAGATGGGAAAGTGCGTTGTTGACACTGGCTTTTGTAAGAAGCTGTAGAGAGAAAGAGAGAGAGAGAAAGAAATTGCAGTCAATCTCGCGCGGTGCTTTGATAAGGCGACGCCAGAGGGCGTCTACCTACTCGCAGTCGATGCAGAGATCTGCTGGGTTAGCATCGTTCAGAGAGAGATTTTACGTAGCGTGCGTATCGCGTAAATTTTATTGCCGGTGTTGGTGTCTCTCGTTTTCTTTTATTTCGTTCCTGCGGTTTGTGCGAGCGCGTGTAAGTGTCTTTTTTGAGGAGTAGACTTGACCTTTTTTTTAAGGGATGTTGTAAAGGCTTTTTACGAGTGCTCATCGTCGAGTGTGGGGCGAAATTTTTCTATTTTGGAGCCGTTAGGTGTCAGTTTGGGTTAAATGAAGGTGGTGCAATGAAACCACTGTTTCGAGTTTTAGACTTGTACGGTATCCTCCGACAATCTCAGTTGAGGATAACTTGAGTGAGGTCTTGTCTGACAAATACTAGAAAACCCTTCTTGTGAAAAATTTCAGTCTCGTCACGATCAATTATTTATCCATTCCTTGCCAGATTGAGTTTATATAGTCAGTGAAAGGTAAACTCTTTTTTTTAGGTCTTGAATAACGTTTAGCACAAAAAATAAACGCGAAATAAGAAAAAATCACAAGTTGTTTTAATTCGCGATGTACCAATCTAGTTTAAAGGCTCATCAATTACAAATTTTCATATTATATGTAAATTAGGAAGTTCTATTGTAAACGCTCAAACAAAAGTTGTCAGAATATTCCAGAAACGATACAACGCGATAGACCCAAGAGTAATTACAGCCAAACTGCATATCCCAACACACGAACTAGTCATTATGCGAAAATGTTCGATTGATCATTCTAAATTTCCTCTGAAACAGTAATTTTACGGCGGCTATAATACACGCTGTGCACATGCACCCACGTCATCGCGACGGCTAAATAATTGCACGCGGCAGTGTATTGTAGCATTCGGTAATATTATACCGGGCTATATAATTAGCGCTCGAGCAAACACAAAATTGCGCGCGGCTTTCGTACAGAACTTGTATTAATTACATGTAGTCGCTAATCAGACGCTTCCATATTTGAACTGAACGCGCACGCGCGTAGTAGGCCGGTTGTTAATATGGAAGTTTGATCCATAATTTATTGCGTTTTCGCGCAATACGTCGAGATAACGTGCACGGATACGGGGGATGATTAAAAGTTCCGCGTTTTATTTGCGCGCGCGCGCGTGCTGCGTGTCGTGTCGATGTGCATTACGTTCGTTGCAAAAGTTTCGTTCGTAGGATAATTCTTGCGCGTTGTTGCTCTCCGCGTGGAAGTTATTTTTAAACGCATTTTATATACGAACTTGTAATACCTATACAGGCCCGTTTGAACCGACTAATTGCTACAGATTAATGCGACAAGTAACTTTAATATTCGCACAAGGAATTGCATGCGAGCACCTAAACGAGGCAGCTTTTCATCTACGAATACACGCTGCTTTTCACTCCTCTACCACTCGGCACGCATTTAGTCTATTCAAGGTTATTCAAACCGCGCGCGGCACTTATCCTCCCACAAAATCCTCCTCACCAGTCCCACCACTATACGATTAAACAACGCGAAATTCTGCCCACATACACACACACACACACACACACACACACACACACACACACACACGCTTACATGACATTGAAAAAAAATCACTCGCGTTTAATGAAAATACGACTATCTCCCTGGTATATATACATATAACACGCAGCGGCGGAAAGTTTCCGCGTCATAACGCACAATTCATCCCTTTGCGCGAGGGTGATACTCCTGGGGGCGACTTTTCCCCGGGTTTCTCGCTCGCGCGCGCCGCGATAATCAACGGTTTCAATATTTTCGCGCCCTCCGGCGGTCTACCCGAAACTCGCATAATGTTTGTCGGGCCTGCGTAGACTGTGGTGTAATAATAATAATAATAATTCGGAGGGAGGAAAAGTGCCGTGGGTGTGCGTGTGTTTATACATTTTTGATGGGGAAAAATTGGCGGCGCGGGTGAAGTTGGAAGGTTTCCGGGAATGGGCGATAACGGCGTGTTGCGTGTTCGGTGATAAATTTTTTTTTTCCTTTTTGGTGGGAAAATAAAATAATATGGTTTTCGTGGAGAAATGTGTATAGTTGCAGAGGTGTGTAATATACAGCTGTTTGCGATTGGCTGTTTATACAAAGCTGTGGTGTTGGAAACGACTACGGTAATTTTAAACAATAATGAGTTTTGTAGGATATGCAGTTTCATTGAAAATAGAGCGAAAGAATTGTAAACTGCAATTTGGTTTTGAGGTTAATATTTAATCATCTTGAAGATTTTTCAGATTTTAATCATGTATATGTAAAAGTATACATACACGATTATGTGTATGTAACATTGTACGTATATAACTATGTATAGCAAGATCTATAACCGAGACAATTGCTACATCGTTGATTCGATTTGGCAATCCATTCCACTCCTGTTTTTCAATCCGATCGGCCAACCAAATTCATCCATCAAACACGATTCAGCCATCAGATTTTGCATCATGTTTCGTGTCTATGGCTCTGAACCTTCAGATCTATTCTGATGAACTGAGCTGTATAATACTCACGAAACATCAGTACTTAAGCCTCAAACACACGCGGTTGAAATCTAAAAAACCTTCAACGTAAATTACAAAAAATACCGTAAAAAAGGTGCATGAGTAAAGTGAATAAATACATAGCAAGTAGCGAGTTACTTCAAACATATGAGTAATTAGTTACTTACTAACCACTAGCATTCAGCAACTATCCAAGTATTTTTCCAAACGCTATACCCTTCACAACGCTTGTTTGTATATCGTGCAACTTATTCACTCTCGCGACATTCATGAAAAAACTTTGCCCGCGCGCATCATGCAAGCAAGCGCTCACGCGCCTCTTTTACATATTCGCATAATACTTTTTATATTTCCACGTAACCCAGATATTCAATATGAAAAGATGACACACTTGTAAGGCGGAGGAATATTCTGGCCTTCAGAATTATTGTGCGGTTATATAAAGTTCGAGGTGGGGGAGAGAGGAGTTTTCAATTTAAAAGATGATTCGCCCACGGCACGACCCAGTAATATTACATTTCCGAAGACCGCGCGGACGCGCTGTCAGTGGAATCTAGCGCGCGCGCACAAGCGCGAAAATTGTTAAATTAATCGAATTTAAAAGGTTCTAAAAATACGTTTCGCGCGGATACAGTTTGTCGGTATAGGCATAGATGAAATATTTTTAATAAAACGGTCGTCCGAAGCAGAATATTCCGGAAAATATTTTAAAGTTATCCGGTTGCTCCTTGGCTCCGGAAGTTCGGTGACCGGAAAGCGGAGATATCAACTTGTTTATTGGTAAAAGTTTGAAAGATACCTATAGTTTGTTTGCAGGCAACAAACAACCTTACTTTTCGGTTTGTACTTTTAGAATTGCAAAGTTTAAAACCGTTTGTAATTTAGATATTTCTATATATAACTATAATTTTACAGGTTATTTGTGTTTAATCGTCAACATCACATATTATAGATAGTAAAATAGTCTTTATAAATAAAAGATGTGTATCGTAGGAGTACAAAATTCAAATACATGATAATTCTTTGAATTTAAAAGATACACAACAATACAAATATTAAAAAATTTCTAGTTCAAATCATAGAAATTCATTCAACAAAAATGACATCTCTATAATATCACAGCTGTTTCTATCGAACGTTCCCCGAATGGCCCGCACCTTTAACCAGAACATTCTCCCTACCTACACCACTCAAATTTAAGAAACAACTGAAATCAAATCCCCCACGCTCAGACGCACCCAAACACCACACGGCACGGGCGCTCGCTCGCGCGTCTTACCCGCGTGTATATATTGCAACTACTCCACGGCCAGGCACCTCATGCATATATACGCGGCAGCAGCCGAGGGCTACGCGCAGTCGATTTGATATCCGCCTTGAAACGGTGCGCGTATATACGTGCGTGTGTTTGCGCACACGCTCCGGGAGGTCGCGCGTTATATTCCGAAAGGGCCGGCGCACCGTCGAGTTTAAATTGCTTCGGCGGTACGAGCGCGCGAGTTTAAATCGCTTTGCTTCTGCCTGCAGAAAGGGTGGACAGGGCTTTTTGGGACGGGAGACGGACGATTTTTACATCGATAATAATTGTAATTTTAAAATCCGGACGTGCAGCGTGTTCGGGTTTATTGACGCACACCTGCGCGCTGCTTTGCCGAGTATATATACGAGGGTCGAAATGTTCCCTCATTACAAAGTACAGCGGGAAGTGAATTTTGTGTTTTAATATCCGCGACGAGAGGTGGCGCGCTACTAATACATCCTCACATTCCTCATCAAAACTTTCGCAATCTGAATCCGCGGTGTATACATACACCGCTCTATCTCTACTATATGTATACTCAACCTCCACGAGCCCAACTTCCCACTTTCACTATCTTCCCCTCTGCATTCCCCTTAAAAAAGAACCATCGCAAAAATGAATCACCCTATTCCACCCCCCTCCTCTAATTGCTTCCCTCTACTTTATCACTCTCTTCCTTCTATCTACCTCGCGTTTATTACATACGCGCAAGCACAGCTCTATACAGTATATTACACTATATGGCGCGAGAACTAGGAATTATTGTTGCCGCGCGCAGTCAAAAAGCCACGATGGCTTTCTGTTCCGTGGACTTCTGTTTTGCAGCCTACCGCTGCTGCCGGTGGCTTTTCTTGCGCCGGTGAGTGAGAGAAGCGCGTACACGGAGAGAAATTTTGTAGTGAAAATTACAAATATTCGAGACAAAATTACCAGTTTCTATGGTAATGGATGGATAGACTGACAATTTCAAACTTTTTACCAAAGTGCCTTGGTAAAATTTTTTTTAGTTAATTTAAATTAAAAAAATTAACTTTTTTTATCCATATTGATGGATATATAGTATTTTAATATAGAAATAGAAACAGAAACAAGGATGAAAAAACATTAAACTGAAAAAAAATTTTTACGGAAGTGGGATTCGATCCGACGATCTTTGGGTTGAGAGTCCGACGTTCTACCGCGACTGCGCCACGGAAGCTGTTACCAACAATCATTTGAATCGCCGTTATTACTTACTGAAAATATGTGTATTGTTTTCATTTTAACGTCACGCACGCCTCTAGTATCAATCTTCTGAAACACAATAATGCGCAGTGCGCATGCGCGAGTACACAAATACCAGGTTATTTGGTAAAATTTATCAGTTTTCTTAGTAAAAATTCTTAGGTTACCTTGTAAAAATGACTAGATCTCAATTTTTACCAGTGTGTCTGGTAATTTTTATTCAGATAATTTGGTATTTTTTTAAGTGGTTATGGTAGTTTTTCCTGAGAAACTTATAAATTGTATTAGAAACCTGGGAATAACACGGCTTTTGACAGTCTGTCCATGCGCTACCAAGGCACCTTGGTAATTTTTACTCTAAAATTTCTCTCCGTGTAGGTTTACACCCCAGATGGAATGAGAATTTTTAATGCCGCCTGGAGCGGTTCACTGTGGGTTGAAAGAAAGGGAGAGGATTTTTCTAGGAGCTTTTCTCTATTAAAATTACGCGCCGAGAGAGGGTGAGAGTGTGTGGTTGAGTGTTTTTTTTTTAAGTTGTTGTTATTTTAATTATATACACTATTGAAACGTATATACTAGTGTGCATTTTGCTTATAAAGTTATTTTTTTCTGTTCCAGGTGAGTCGCAAGCAACTTTCGGAATATTAAAACACTCCTCCTCGTTGTACGTGAGTTTCAACGTGAAATTAATTTAGCACCGCAGCATTACATAGATCTGTATACATCGCATTGTCTTATACTTCGTGCACGACATACACATATATACTCATACACGGCATCAGCTTTAAAAGCTTTCCCCGCATTCTAAAGAATTTTTCAAGGAAACGCGCGGCGGAAACATTTCTCAAAATGAAACCTCCTCTAATTCACACCCGCATCGCTCTCACACGAAACAATATCGTGCACACTCTTTTCCGACCTGAAAAACAACGCTTTTCTTTCCATTCTCGCTAACAACCTTCACGAAAAAGAAAAAACAAAATTCTGCAACTCAGCTGGCTCATTATAAAACTACTACCACTATTATCAATTCACATGTTCCACATGCGCATAATGAATTATACATCCCTCTATCCGTGCACATACACACACACACGTACGTGCACGTATGTGTACACATATAATATATATACTCAAGCTTTCTCCCGCGTCATCCCTGCCGCCTGATTGGATTTCCGCTCGGTCGGACGGTGGATTTCCATTTCCCTGCTCACTCGGCTGGAGCAAATGCAGTGTGGCGGCCGCTGCACGAGGTCCGCGGCTCTTTTCCATCCCCCCGCGGTTGCTTCTTTCGCACTCTTCTTCTTTTTTTCGCGAGTATATAGGTACACGAGGCGCTGCTACGGCGCCGTCCCTTTTTGCGCGCCTTTGCAATTCTACACGGAATTTGCGAGCTAGGCGACGGTTGGCTGGGTGGAGGTTTCTCGAGGGGAAGGTTGCTTGGAGGAGAGGCGATTTTTCGAAGAATGCTGCAGCTTTGGGGTTTTGAATTGTAGATGGTGGGGTTTATGAGGGTTGGAGATGTCGTTGGGACTTGTTATATTTGTTTAAAAAGTAATTGCAAGACAGTGTTAGAAGTTATGTTAGGTTTTTGAATAAAAAATATTCGCAAAATGTAATCTAGCATATGGCCTTACTGAAATCAAAATATACTATTATATGTAATATGTACTTGCTAAAAATGAATAAGTAAAAAGTCGCTCATTGGTTCGAACATGCATTGAGAGAAAAAGGTTTGTAAAAAAATTACTATACTGTCTGATAAAGCTGTCACAGACTGTAAAAACAAAAAAAAAATACTATATACAGTAAATTTTCCTATATTTCTAGCAAAATTTACTGTAAAGTAAAGTAATTTTTTTGGATTTTTACAGTCTGTGACAGCTTTATCAGACAGTGTAGCAATTTTTATAAACCTTTTTCTCTCAGTGTTTGAAAAATCGACTAATTCTTTCGTAAAAATTTATTTTATTCCATTGCTCCAGTAAGTGAATATTCGCTAAAGTATTAGTAGATTCCTCGCTTATTCGCACAAATTATCGATTTTTCACTTTTTCAATATTAGAGAAAACGTAAAAAAAATGTCAAATGAAAGTGTTATTGGATAGATTTTTGAAGAAATAATAAAGTCATTAGTATCGATATTTAGTAGAATAGATTCAATTGAACTTCAGCTTTATTTATGTTCGGACAAGTCATCGATCTTACCACCCAAAAATATTCCACAAAAACCGTTTTAATCTCAGACCGTAATCCCTGCCTCGCACAACAATCACTCCTCCACGCCGAAAGCTTTAACCCCGCCGGCGCACAGCAGCCCCGAGCGCACACAACTCTCTCCTCGAAGGAACCGCAATTCCGAATATCAAAAGCCAGCGCCGAAAAATCTTGAAAACTCCCCCGAGAGCAAAAGAGAGAACGTAAAACGACGAGATATCGCGGCAGCGGCGTAAAAACTTTTTTAATTCGTCCCACTCCCCACATCTCGGGGAACTTGAAATGGGTAAGCGACGCAGCCGCTCGTCGATTAGGATTACTCGGGTACGCCCGTTTTTCTTTTTTTGGGTAAACGAGTGGCCGGCTGGCTTTTTTTTTTCGAGAGAGAAGATATCGAGGATGGCTACCTATATATACACGAGCGTGAAATAAGCGGCAGGTGCGCGGTCTCCGAGTTTTACGCGTTTCTCGCGATAAGGCTGTTTCGGCGAGATGGCGAGTAGGTCGCGTTTGTTTACGTGATATGGTATTGGGTGTTGGTGCAGGGTTATCCGGTGTTGCGGAGAGGCTGCTATTGCAGCAGGACTTTCATTGAGTTGATGATAGAGAAATGCTGTTGTTTTTATATAATATGTATATGTACGAATATATTGATGAAAAGTTTTTGGTACGAAAATTAAAAACTAAATATTATGATATTGTTAGAGATTATGGTAAAGGAACCAGGACTGAGACACTTTTGAAAATACGTATTTTTATAATGATTTTTTATCATAGAAATTAAGCGTAATACGGGAAAACTTATATATCACTTTAGCAGATAGTTCCGCTCCCGTAGTTATATTAAAAAAAAATGCCTTCTTTCGTTGCTTGCGTGCATTAAAAGAATCGCGTTGAAAGAAAATAGCTATCAACTGCTACAGCGGGACACGCTACAACGAGCTGGAGTCAGTACTGGGACAACCGGTCGAACCCAGCAGCGGTGCATATGTCATTAAACGTGCCCTATTACTGTGTTGTGATGGTAATCAAAGGGTAACTAAAACTGAATAATGGTTTGGCTATTCGCACATCTAGAATATAAGCTCGAAAAATTTATATCTCGTTATATAATTTGAGGAGTAAAATTAATACGATTTCGTATTGACTGCGTATCATAAAGAATGCTAACGAATTAATCCTCTTCTCGTACAAATCATTTACAGTATTTTTTTTTTTTGTTGTCCGAGTACTGGTCTCGAAATTTATTTTACGACTACTGCTTCCTTTACCTTAACTATTTAACAACAGAAAAACTATACTAAAGGATAGTTTGTTGGAATAAAATTATCTATTTTAAACGAAAATTTACAAGTACCGCATGTTAATTTAACTGTAAAATATTTACTTGTCCGTATCCACTTAATTTTCATATAACTCTCCGTAAAACATTATCCACTCCTCGGCCAGCCCTATATGAAAATTCCATTTTCGCTCTCACTGTCTCACCGCCAGGACCGCAGCCTCACTCTCCTGCAAAATTGAATATTCTAAGTGTAGACTCGCTTTTCCTCACCCCCCATCTCTCTCCCGCGTTCTCGAAAGCTATGAAAGGCTATTTCTCGTGCACCGCGCCAGCTAGCGCGCGGAAAATTCGCGAAATCGAAGTGAGAGAGAAAGGATTTCCGCACGTATATATACTTACGGACCAGAGAGAGAGGCTGCACAAAGGCACGCGCGCACACGTCCCTTTATTTTTCACCCGCCGCGCGAGAATCCATCGGTGGAATGCGTAAAATGGACCCCGAAGGGAGATGTACAAAGAAAAGAAGAGAAAAGGTAAAGAAAGAAAAAGAGGCATATATATATATGTATGTATTTATACGTGGATTTCAGCGCGGAACGATCAGGCGCTCGTTATAGGGCTTCCGATGTTGTGGTACAGTGACACGGGAAGAGGTTAGGTCCTGGATATATAGCAGCACGTAATTCGCAGAAGAGTATTCCTATAGAAATACAGCTGATATTCGCGGAAAATTAATATTATGTTATTGGGAGGCTCGAGTTTCGCTCCGCGGCGTTACGAATTTTCTCTTTTTGGTCGGATATTCGATTTGAATATATCTTACGGGGCGCGCATCGAGGCGCATATATACATATATACTTTATGGCGAGCCATTGAATGGGTTCTCTGATTGCGCTCTGGTTTTTCACTAATTCGGTTACGAAGAATACGGTGGAAATGGCTGATTTCTGCGGCGCTCGTTGAATTTCAAGTAATATATAGCTTATCATTATTATTATTATTCGATGCGAGATATATAAACTGCGAAATGTATATATATATGTATTATTTAAATTCAAAGCGCATTCCCAAACACACTACACACACGTACGCGCACACACGTCTCAGACGTATCTAAATTCTCCACGCGTGCTCGCACTAATAGCTCACCACTCTCACACACACGCACGCACACGCGCTCGTGCGCATACACATACACCGAAAGAGAGCGAAAGAAACGTGTCCCTCGCGTTTTCTCGCTCGCTCTCGCGCGTAATACTAAATCAATATATCGCGCTCAGGGGCCGACGGGTGCTGCAGGGGTTGGAAAGGACCTCTCTCTCTCTTTCCATTGTGAGGGGGTGTTTCAAAAGTGCGTCGGCCTTTGTACGTATATACGCGAGCGTATGTGCTCGTTAGTAGGAAAAAGAAGATGAAGAAGAAAAAAAAAAAAACAATCGTCCGGCAGGAGAAAGAGAAAGTGCGGTGCTAATTAACGAGCAAGGGTGTATGCAGTGCCCAAGCCGATCGCGCGAAGGTCTCGCTTATTACGGGGGTTAGCAAAGTCGCGTTATATATTGCGCTTTTTTTTACATGAAATACCGCAAAAATCTCGCGGACGTTTATTATTATACAAAAAGTATCGGAAATTAAATACACATCCGACCTCGATCACTCTCCCACCGCAAAACGGTAATAACAACAACAGTATAACATACGCGCGTACATTTTTCGCCGCACCGCATACGATACCTACCTATATACCTACCTGTACGAATAACAATTTTCCGCGGTCCCGTAAACAACGCAATGGCAAAACCCCATACAGCAGCCGCGCGACATCGATGGCGAAAAAGCTCTCACTCCACGCACGCGAAAACAATAACATTTAATTCCGCAATTCTCGGCCGCGCGGGGTCGAGTTAATTCGCGGGCATTATACATGTTTTCCCCGGCCACGAGCAGAGAGACCGCGCGGCTGTTTAGCCGAGCGAGCGAGCGCGCTTTAATGAATTCGTTATTTATTAACGCTACCGGCGAAAAGCCTCCATCCGCGCGCGTAAATTCGCTGCGCGCCGAGTCATACGGCATTGTTGTATATGTATATATATATACACTCTGAGCGCATTGCTGCAGCGCTTGAATTTTAACGCGGTTGGTGTGTATATGTATGTGGTCGAGGGTTGCTTGCGCTCGCGAAACTTCCGCCGGGAGCGTCTTGTGGGAGGGTGTATCGATTTATCGGGCTCGCGGAGGATTTGATATCGCCGCAGTTGTTTCGCAATTTTGTTCGCTGCTGGTCATGCGTAATGGGGCGGAGGCGTATTCTTTCGGGTGCAATTTGTTTTTAAGCTTGCGGGATCGATGGAGGTTATTATATGCGTGCTGTTGCCGCTGTCTTCGGTTTCGATGATTTTTTAACGTATGTTTGGGGGAACTTTTACTTGCTGTTGATGAATTTGAATTGCTGTTGGTATATAAGTATGAGTTTGCAATCGATAGAGCGTCAATATATATATATATATATATATATATATAGAGAGAGAGAGAGAGAGAGAGAGAGAGAGAGAGAGAGAGAGAGAGAGAGAGAGAGAGAGAGAGAGAGAGAGAGAGAGAGAGAGAGAGAGAGAGAGAGAGAGAGAGAGAGAGAGTATATATTATATATCAATATACAGATTCCTCTCTCACATACTTATTGCATTTTTCGTCATAGTATGCGTAAAGTGGCTACTGTACGCCCTGCTGTGCAGGGGCAAAGCAATTACTTTACGCTTACTATAACGAAAAATAGTATACGCACCACGGGAGAAAATAAAGAATGCCTCAGATCGTATGTTTGTCACCCTCGCCTTTACATGCGATCTGGGACATTCTTTACTTTTACTCCCTAGGTGCATAATCTACTATTTAAATAGTTAAGAATAAAGATTCAATTTCAAAAATTAAAATGTAGCGGAAGTAGCGGACCTTCGCGCCTATTCCTTACAGACCAATCAAAATCAATCTTTAAATGCTTCACAACATTCGTCCATCGTTTTTTTAAGAGTTGGTTTAGACGTAATTTGCCAAATTATGTCATTTGTATTTTCTTACATCAACAGCTAATCAAAAACATAATACCATCACTATACGTGTACAATTTGACCATTTATTTAAAAATATAAAAAAAGTTCAAACATCTGCGAAAAATCTTCCGACAACACGCTGCTACATGTATACATCATCTATAATGAAAAATCGTTAAATCCCTGACCTTCCCCAACGACTTCCTCATCTCGCCACTTCATCATCCACTCCGAATTTCCTCAATCACCCCCGACTTCCGGCCAAAAAAGCGCTTAACTCCGCGAAAAAATAATTATCGTCCAATTTCCCCCCACTTCTCCTTCCGCAACAACAGCAACCTCCTCCGTTTTACGACGCTTACAGCCCTGCGCGCGCACGAGAAGAAAACACAGCTCTCGCCCTCTCTCGCTTCCCTTCATCCAATTTTTTGCGCTCCTCTTGAAGCCTCCAAGCTCCCGGCTGCTGCCGCCGCTGCAGCCCCTATCTCCCGTGTACTTTGTGCATTACCTCCTCCCTCCTTTTTGTCTCTCTCTCTCTCTCTCCTCGTGCTCTTTTGAGCGCACTTTGTTTCGTCCCTCGTCGCTTTCCCCTCCCGCCACGTATATATAACTCGTCGCCGTCGTCGTCGTTGCTACTCCCTCTCCCTCTCTCTCTCTTTATTTTTCGTCAAGCGGCCCGACAGAGACTCCAATTAAATTTCCCGGCGATATAAAGGAGCGCGCGATTTTTCCGTCGACGCCGGCAAGGCCGAAACAACGTTAATAAACCGTTTATGGGGCGGGGTCGACGGCAAGCGATATTATAAACAAAAGTCGCACGTATAGGCGCTGAGATAGTTTTCTTTTTTTTTCACGCGGCCGAGAGTCGAAATTGCGCGGAGCGCCCGGCGGTAATGAAATTTCTAGCCTCTGTGTGTGTGTGTCTTTTTATTAACTTATCGCGGCGTTGCGTGCATTTTCAAGAGCGGTTACTTATGGCGTGCATCTTGTGTAGCGGGGAATAATAGCAGCAGTTTGAGCGGAGAATTCAGCTTTTTGAATGGAATTGTCGGATTATAGTTGGATTCTATTGGTCGTGCACGCTTTTTAAAAATCTAGCTGGATATTGTATACGAGAGAAGCAGCGCAGGTCAATTAAATGCAATAGACTGATAATAACTTTGTATAGTATAACGATGCAGGTTATTGGCAATAAATAGACCTGGCGAATCAATAGCGTAAATAAAATAGGGCGTGGATTATATAGAGTCGTCGCTGTTTGCTAATTAAACTATATAAATCGTCCATCTATCGATTTGTTTATCCTGAATATTGATTTTCAACGAGAGCATATAATCAAGCTACGACATTTAATTAACCATTCGTAATAATCATGTAACGCATCATCCTCTGTGTATGAAAAAAAAAACTATATGAGCAGCCGCGTGTATATGCACGATTAATTATATATGGGAATTAAACATATGCTTTTACGTAATTGCGCAAAACGCAGGATTTAATTAAACATAAACACGTAATTAAAACACGCCGCCTCTTTACGCTGTAAAAGCAAATGCGGACTTCGGACTAAATTATTGCGTGTGGTGGAAAAGCGTATTTATCCAAGAAAAAAGTCATTTGTAGCTATAATATTTATATATGGTTGATTCTCCAAATACAAGGAAATATATCATTCTCAGCTACATATCACATTGAAATTTACAGTTTTTGAATAAAACAAAAATTTTACCTGATAGCTCAAACCTCCTTTTCTATAAAACCACTTCGAAACAATAAAAAAATTCTCTCTTTATTGCAAGTAAAAATGATAAAAGACCTGAAAACGTAACTCCGTCGACTTCCCCATACCAAAAACTAAAATTTTAAAATTTGTATAGCTGATATATCTCGTACAGTGAGTCAAATATTCCGACTATAAATGGTTTGATACTTGTTTTATTATAGTAAAACATATTATAAATTACCAAAGATTCAAATAATTATCTTGTCACTTAAACATATAGCCAAACATCGTTCTCCTGCAAGCAAAAAAGTGTCGACGAAGTTTTATAAGTGTGCATTTCTATATATTAAGAAGAGACAGAAACGATACTAGTTTGCCATTGAAAAGTATTATTGCATCAGATATAGTAAGTTCAAACTTAATAAGACGACAAATAATAAAATTAATAGACGAAACTATATAAAATGTATCGCGTATTTTAATTACGTGTAACTCCCTAGACATAGACTTTTCTCTTATGTGCTAGTATTTAAAGTGGAATAAAATACATTTATAATTTGGATAAATGTACGTTTCCTGCAATTCCACTATTTTACATGATTTATTCCGTCATTAAAAGTCGATGAATGTTTTATATTTAAAAATTCAGTAACTCCGTCGACATAAAAAGTTTTATATAAAAAAGAAAATAGATATATGTCTACCCTTATATTGATAAATAAATTTAATTTTTTATAATGGAAAAATTCATTATGCTTATTTTAGATAACTATACCTTAAACCTTCGTTTTGATCTAATAATAATTATATGTAACTCTGTCGACTTTATCACACGTTAACCTTTGAAAAAACTACGTTCTATAGTAAGAATTAAGCTCAACTACCTATAGATTCTTATTCTACAGCTCAAATACTCGATAGAAAAAACAAAATTTCAACCATCTCAATTATTTCGGTAAAAAAAGTTTCTGGAGTTACTTTTCCACTTATTTGAAGAATCAACCATATAAAAAACTTTACTAACAGAAGCTCAAAGTAAAAGATTAATTTGAAAACAACAGCATCTCGTAAAGTTTGAACTTCCACATCACCATATACCGTACGGCCGCAGCGAGTTTTCGGACGCTCCTCCTAATTCCTTACGACCTCCTCGAAGATCATAACACGTGTAATCTTCCGTATGAATCTCTCTCCACCCCCGGCTCTGTCCTGTTCGCTAGTCATCCACTCCACTCACCTGACCTTCGCCCCCCTACCTCATGCATAATCTCCGAAACTGTTCGCCAATACCTCTCTCTTCGTATAATCCTACACTGGTCCAATCCACTCTAGCGCATCGTTTTTCGCAATGCCCGCGCAGGTGCGCCGCGCGCAAAGCCGACGATTGTAGGCGCGCGCGCACGTAGGCGTACATATATACGAGTTGTATCGTTACGCGATATGTGCGCGCGTGTATTTTTTAACAGCACGCTGCCGCCGGCACGATGATATTATTATTATTATGTGTATGGAAGGCCTCCGCAAGCTCGAGAGAGGCGGACGCGCGCGCAGGAGTAAAGTAAAGCGTTGTAGTACACTATACGCATCCCAAGGGGAAACTGCCAGTATAGTGACAGAACGGGCCGTTACTGATTCTGCACTGGAAGACATACAATTTTAAGCCAATGCTGGTCCAGTCTTGTCTCATTACTGAATTGTTAAGAATCGTCCGGTATAGAAAACCAGTACTGGCCCGATACATTTGCCACGATTCAGCCAAGATATATACTGGCACAATACAGACTGCTGCTGTTACGTCAGTATAAAACAAAAGACTAGTCACTATAACCTTTTATTTGGACTCTTATTTTTGAGAAAAATTATTTTCTTAATAGTTTTGCCAAACGCACGTAAATGCCGTACATTTAAATAATAATTCACAAATTCACCGATAAGTCTACGTATTGTATCATATTATGTAAAAATAAAAAGTGAAGTGTCGGCTGCCGTACTAATTTTTGTAATGGACCAGTACTGATTTCAAGTCTAGATTTGTTCTTATCATTTCTGTGTTGCGGCAGTAATAGCGCAGTATTTTTTGCCAGTACCGTCAATATGACAAACAGTAATGTGCCAACATTGGGCCGGTAGGGCATTTCCCCCTGGGATCTTCTCGAAACCACGCGTGTATGAATAAAACACCTAACCGCGTGAAATATTTATACACGGAAATCAGCAGTGTATACTCGCGGGTAGCTAAATTGGACGTACACTGTTGAGCAGCTTGTGTATACTGTATATTGTGCGCGTGCACACTCTCGAACAGTTATTAACTGCGCGTTTTAGAGTTCAGGCAACAATATAACTAGTGCGCAAACTCGCGCGGAATTAAGGTCAACTCATATAAGTTTGCGCACGCGGGGGAGGCGGGGTGCTGGGAGGATTTTGCATAAATCTGACATTAGTCCGCGTCGGTTTAGCGTTTCCTTGACTCTCTCTCTCTCTCTCTGGGTGCTGTGTCTCTCCGAGAGTAGGATTCAGGCGACGTGGACTGATAGTCGCGAGCGCGTGCGAGAGATGTCAAAATGTCAGATGTGAGAAAAAGAGAGAAAGAGGAGAGAGAGAGAGAGAGAGGAGTTGCTAACGACAGGAGGTGCGAGGTGCGATTTCTTTTCGAGGCAGTCGCGGCGGGTGTGACTTTGAAGTTGCAGGCGAAGAAAAGTAAAAAACGCATCTAAGGCGAAGAAAAACTAACAAACGGCTATACGCCGAAGAAAAGCCGCCCCTAGGGACGAAAAATGCCAACTGACGAAATGTCGTCAGTCGCACGAAATGTCGCGCGAGAAAAAAATTCAATTCCGTTAGCGAAAATACTTTTACGTATGCGTATTGATAAATAATGCTGTATATTATGCTTGTAAATTTTAATTATCACAATACAATTACTATTAATACTATTAATAAGCGGCACTAGGAATCCCGAATCAGTGTACTGATAAAATTTCAGTTTTTTTTATCATTGACTTTGAACATTTTTCAAAAGCACTGCAATAAGTCGTTCATAAAATGATAGTGTACGCGCAATTGTGCATTTATTGTGGTACTTACACAGAAAAAGTCTTAGGAACTCAGTAGCCCCGGCCGGTAGCACCGCTGCGTCAAACCCATGGAAGACATGCAGTTCGGAGCCGTAGGCTCTTTTTTCGAATATATCCGAAAGCGCAATAAACCTGCCATTGCAAGTACACTATAATTCATGAACGGTGTTACAGTGCTTTTGACATATGTTCAAAGCCAGTGACAAACCAGGAACTCAGTCAGTATATTGATTCAAGATTCCTATAGTACCGCTTATTAATGTAGTATTAAGAGTAATTTTATTATAATAACTAAAATTTACAAGCATAATACAACATTATTTATCAATACGTGTACGTAAAAGTATTTTCGCTAACAGAATTGGATTTTTTTTTCTCGCGCGAAATGTCGTCAGTTGGCATTTTTCGTCCAGGGGCGGTGCAAATTGGCTTTCTTTCGTCGTATAGCCGTTTGTTAGCTTTTCTTCGCCTTAGACGCGTTTTTGACTTCTCTTTGCCTGTAACTTCAAAGTTGGCTTTTTTTTTCTTACCGCGCGACGATATATCTGTCTTTTTAGTATCCGTCAATTTTAGTATCGTCTTTTAAATTGAAGATGTATTAATTCTCGTCGATTATAGGAACGATTAGTAACAATAAAGACAAGTCTACTATCTACATTTCATTTACACACCCTCTGGAATGGAGATCAACGGCGAACACATCATAATTATTTTAACGAACGACCGAGCCAATCACTTAATACTCGTCGATCAGAATACAGACTTATACCATCATCGCACACACAGAGCCTGACATTCAATCGGCCGTATATATTAAACACTTCTCTACACTCTTCCATAGTCATCCAACGCTCATCCCCTTTGCCCTCGATCAATTCACTTATCTTTTTTTTCCTCTCCCTCGTACACCCTACATCGGCCGAAAAGTGTAAACTCACGGGCGCATTAAAACACCGAACCACCGCCCTTTGCTTCGTCACGCACGAGCGCACACCACCAGGCGCTCGGAAAATCCGCCGCCACGTGCCCGGGAAATTTATTCGAGGAGGGGTGGCGGGTGAATGCCTTTTGTCGCGTTGCGCAACCCTTTCGCGTATGTATATACATACACACACCTGCGAGGATTCGGGATTTATCGACGGCGTCGGGGGACACGTACGTGTGTGTGTATATATCGGTGAATAATGAAAGTGGCTCGGAGGGACGCTCGGTGGCCGCGAGGGTTTTTCCGTATCTTTTTTTGCACGAGAGGTCGAGAGAGAGAGAGAACGAGTATTAGAAATCAATACGCAGTTTATGATGCGGAACTACTGCGGAAGAGAGGGAAGGATGCAGGATGGGATAGTCCGAATGTTGCAGAGCTGTGTGGTTTTGGATTGGTCGAAGGACATTAATATTATGGACGGTAAAAGCGATTCCATCGATCGAACATTTGGTTCTATCGATAACACGTAATCTACTCTGAAATAACTCCAGATATAATTTTATAAAAATCAGCCCCCTTTCAACCCCCTCGCAACATCGCACAACAAACTACCCGACATTCATATTACACCGCCCACGTATACGCCCTGACCTTCGGCATCATTTATCCTCACTCTTAGCTCACGTCTACACGAGCTCTCTGTCTCACCCTCGCGTAAACGTCCAATTCTTCAGCTTATCATCCGCCATATCCCTCGCGTTTGCGCGCTTGCGCCTTCATCCCTCCGCGCCACGCGACCCAATTTCTCAAGCAGCCCCGGCAGCAGCTCGACTCCCCTCCGTCGCTTTCCCTTATAAACTACTCCCGCGCACTAACTCACCGCGCCCTCCTCCCTTATACTCGCGCGCGCGCGACTTTTCGGCCTTCTCTCCATTGTTACTCTCCCGCGCATGAACTTCTCTCTCACCCGGAGGTCTTAGTCATCCCGTGGCGGCGGGGAGTGTATAGTGCTGCCTGGAAATGTAATGTAATAACAGGGCAATTTATATGGGGAGTTTCTTTGATTTCGAGGAGAAGAGATGCTTGCTGCGCTTATATACAGTTTGATCAGGGTGATTGGGCAACGGTTCGATATTTTTGATTGGTTTCGGGTGGGGCGGGTTTTTAATTAGTAGATTGGAGCGCGAGGAATTGTATAAATACGGGAGTTTCTTGTAGTCGGGGCGGTTGGGTTTTGTGTAGACGGGTATGAATATTTGAAAGAGATCGATGTACAAGAAGTGAAGAATTATTAATTCTATGAAGTGCTTGATGAAGGATATATATACCTATAGAAGGCGCAACTTGATTTTATATGCTGTTTTTAGAAATGCGGAGGTTCAGATGGATGCACTCCATAATTCATAAGCTACCACTCGCATAGAGTGCATCGCATTTATATTTACATTCGTGTCACGGCATGATTTATGCGATTATGAGATACAGCCCGTGCACCTTCCACAAAAAGTATAATATCTGATAATCGATTTCAAATATCCTTTGAAACGTCTGCATGCAAATATTTGTAGAACAGTCGACGCGCATCATCATGTTTATTTAAACGCTTTCATAATTAGAAACTATATGACTCGCGCGTGCGCGTGATTGTCCTCGTTCAAAAAGTATATAAAGCGAATAATTATCGTAAACCGACCGCCATAAAGCCGCACTCGTTCTCTCTCCAACATTATACCGCGGACGCGGGGGTTGGGGGGCGACCGTAAAATCTCGCGATAATCTCGTGTGTCGTCGACTTCATAAAGTTATTAATAATCCTACGCGAAAATTAATAACGCGAGCGCTGTGCGACCCCACGAGATAGCATCTCGTGATTGCGTATACGTTGAATTCAAGCGGGGGCTAATTGCGCGCTGATCTCGCGCAGATTGGCCGGGATTTTGTGTCTTTGAGGAGGGAAATTTCGGTGAAGTGTTTGGGGGGCGCTGCTATGCTCGTCTTTTCAGTTTAAGTACGGCAGATTACAACCGCGAATAGAGCGGCGAGACTTTTTTTTTTATTTTCTTTCGTAGAGGTGAGTGAATGGGGGTTTGAGCGAAGTGGTTGGGAAAAGGCAAAATTATAATTGAGCAATAATGCGGTATGCGGTAATGTTTTTAACTATTGAATCGGAAAATGTGATTTTATTAATATAAAATGGAGGAGTCTTTATGGAACGGTGTTTAAATAATTAACGAAGTTTAATTAATGTTTTAGTGAAAAGGCAAAATTTATCGATTTATATTTTCATTTAATGCGAAAGTAAATATTGTAATTATAATTAAATATGCCCGAAAATTACTTTGAACTCTATTGAAATGAGTTTGTAAGTAACAAATGAAAACTTTTAGTGTCAATATTAATATGAAATAACGTATATGGGAAAAATGGTTATGACGTTCGTTGATGTTGTATAACGAGAAACATTTTTATTCAAAGTTATACTTTTTTTAATCTCTCTTTATGAAAAAACTAAAATATACATGAAAAAATTCATCGGAGCATGGCGCAAATTGTACAAAATTCATCTAAAAATTCACCGAAAAATGTGAACCAACAATAAAGCACACACGCACGTATTTTTCATTAAATTTCGCTTAACGAAAAAAACCCGTCATTTCATATAAACCTCGTCTACACATGTCGCGTAATACCACGCGCTATATACAGTCGAGACGCGAGGGATTTTTCAAATTTCGAGGGGTTGACAACACGCCCCCGAGTCTTTTACCCTTCTCTCTCACTCTATCTCTCTCTCAAGAGAGGACGCGCGAGCACTTAGTCATTCCTCTCCTAACCTCTTTTTCGTGACACATGCACAGACACACTCACATGCGCGCGTGCCTTTCGCCGCCTCTTTATCTTCTCGTTTATAGTAATTCTCGGCCCGTTTTTCTTCTCTTTATGCGTGCGCGGGCTTTCTGGTTTCTTGAATTCCAGATGAGGTCGGGTAGGAGGGTGAGCTTCTCTCTCTCTCTCTCTCTCTCTCTCTCTCTCTCTCTCTCTCTCTCTCTCTCTCTTTTTTCCCTCGTATTCTTTGTTCTTTGGCAGGGGTAAAAGGGAGCTTTAGCCGCGTGCGTATTTTTACAAAGTTGGAGAAAGTTCGTGGTTTTAAAGGAGGAGGGGTGGGGGGATGTTTTGCGGTGAGCGAGAGTTTGTTGGTCGGGGAGAAAAATATCTTGAAAGTTTGCGTCGGTAGCGTGGTTTTGTTTTTTAAGGCGAGAAAATGGGAATGGAATGAAGATTAAGTTAATAGTTGTATTATGTGGTAAGAAACAACAAAGTATAAATGAATGGAAATAGTGGTTCTCTGTTTACTTATTTCCGCGTTGTCTTTTGCGCATTTGATCAGTGCCCCGTCCTTCCAGGCTCTAATATATATGGAACAAAGTTGATCATATATACATATGATAAGTTTGTATACAAATGAATACATAAAACTGGCTTCCGTCAAAAATTAAGTCATTAAAAAGATTTAGAATAAAGATTTTAAAATATTTTTAAACCACCTTCAATATACGACTCCTTTTCTTATATAATATGGGCTAAAATCACACTGAAAAAAAAGTTGTATGTTGAAGGAAATCTTACTTGTTTCAAGTAAAATTTAATTAAAACATACAAGTAACACATAAGTAATATTTACTTTAAAGAAAGTCCGATTTCCTTGAACATATAATACTTTGTTTCCAGTGCATTAAAATTGCATACGAATCTGTATAAAATAAAATAGCGCTTTGACATAACCCCCCGTGACAACAGCAGCTAAAAATTCAATGTTTAGAATATTTTCTCGTTAATGAAATCGTCATCCTAAAATTTCACATGAACACACACCCATTAAGATTGCTTAGGATATATTTTTATTTTACACGATTCACCTCGGTTTAGCCACATTACTATATTAAATTTATCCGCAAGCCGCTAAATATTTCACTGCAAAACTCCCCGACAACTTAACCATACCAGCACGCGAACACAAAAAAACATCAAATCCTAATCCCACTTATATCCATCCCTCTTCTATATAGATTAAACCGTAAACCCTCACAGCGTCACACGAGAATCCGACCGAAAATAATCTCCCGACAGCGCCTACTTACCGCGATACGTATCTCTCTTTCTCTCTCTCTCTGTCCGCGCAACGCCTCTATAATAGCCACCTACGCGGAAAATCCGAGTGACTCACCCCGGCACTCCGACCAAAAAGAGAACAAAAAAGACGAAGAACTAGAACAAACGCGCTCGCGCATTCGGTCGACGATAATTTCCATCCCCACCCTCGATTAACATCTTATCTGTCTCTCCCACTCACCCTGTCTGTATATACACTCCGTCGGCCTTTTGTTTTATCTCCATTCCACTTTACACTCACGTATATACACGTATATCCTATACACACACACACACGGACCTGCAGTGAAGAGAAGTAGAGAGTATTGTCTCCTCGCGCGTGCACTTTGCGCGCACGAAAATAAAGGCGCTTGGTATTCTCGGGGTTCGCGCACGCAGGCGGCCCCCTCGCGTGCGCGTTATTGCCTGCACAGAGAGAGAGAAGAAGAAGAAGAGACTTTTCTCTCTCTCTGTTTTCTCCCTTCGACGTAGGGTGCGATGCCGGGGCATGGGAGAATACACGTGGGGGTGGCGGCGGCTCGCTCGCCCGCGCCCTTGGGAAAACAAATATGTATTGGCAGTATTTTCGCCCTGGAATTATTGCGTACATGTGCGCGTGCCTGTGTGTGTGTGTTTTCCGACTGCTGCGGGTGGAAAATTGCGTCCTGCAACTTTTAACGGGGAGGGGCTTTGTCGAAATGCCCACTCTCATGTGCCTCTCGATCGTTGTTGTTGTGAATTTTTCGCCGTTGCGGGGGATGAAGAGTGATTTTTATTGCGCAATGGAATATGCAATGGAGCTTTTACAGAGTGGGACGGGCAAGCGTAATGCGTTGTGAAATTGCAGGGGGAAGTATATAGAGCAGATTTTTCTCGGGTATTATGTTCAATTCGACGCACGTAAACAGGGCATGGTGTATATATATACGATGATATAAAGGATATATGGTTAAATCTCATATAGTATCATTTCGTCGATTTCAGTGTTTTCTGGGACGATTGATACGTTCGTGTGATGTACTGCCAGGGGGATAGTGTATAGTGTGTCTCGTGGTTTTTCAATGCGCGAGTGTGTGGGTCGAGGACGAATCCCCTGCCGTCCAAATTAGTCGATCGCGCTCGGGTATAGGAGTAATCAAGCGTTATTGAATATCAATAGCAAACATAGCGTTTCTATAGGAGCATAATACAATCAATGTTGCGCTTGATTACTGCTAAACTGGCCGATCGCGATTGAACTTTGGGCGGAGGAGAAGTTGGGTTTGTCGATATTAAAAATCGGTTATAGAATTATTCGTCTGTGTTCGAGGCAACGATATTATAGAATCGTGTGTGTTGACTGACGCGGGAATTGTTTGACAGTTGGACGCTAAAATTATTAGGATTTCGGCTCACTGGTGACTTCATCGCGTGATCAGAGACAACTAATCCCAATCCGCAGTCTCATCGTTTATTTAGCAAACTCATTCCCTCGAGAAACCATCATCAAAATCTCGGTGAAATTTTCATTCCGCGCGAGCCCTGAAAACTTTATTTTTCTCCCGATTCCCTCCCGGCCACAATCGCACATCCACGCGGTCGTTCGCGCAGACGACACAAAACAAACTCTCCCCCTTTTCTATATACCATACACACACCCACATCTCACCGCCTGGGGCATTAATTTTCTTAAGCGAATTCCCATCGGGTCCGGCCGCCCGATCACAGGCGTCTATATAGCCCCCCCTTTTCGCAATCCAATATCTCGTTCTCTCCTCGAAAATTTTCGAATCCTCCTACTCCTACCGCCATTCAATTCCTACTGGCACGTCTTTGTCTTCCCAACTACATGCCCGGGACCACTGGATATATATATTGATATAGATATATAGACGTGCTATTCGGACCATGCGAGATGTAATGAACGCCGTTTGAATTACACGCGTGAATTGGAGCGAGGTTCAACGGCTGCCGCTGACCCATAATCGTCGCGGACGGCGCGAGTTCTTCCGGGGGGTGGAGGGGGAGCAGATCTGTGTGTATGTATACGTGGTCTTTAGGATGTGGCTTGGATCAGTGGGGTGAGGCCGCCGCGCGTCGTCTGGGGTTAAGTAGGGTGGAAATGTGTCTTCGAGGAGAAAGGTTGTTATATTAGCGGATTTTTCGGGAGGGGTGACTGACTCTATGGGCGTATACGAGTAAATGAGATTTACGGGTATATATACGGCGATACGAACGGTCGTAAATTGTGTGGGTCGTATGTGTAATGAAAAAAGTACGTTTGCGTGTAATTATGAAAACCGAAAAGCGAAAAATTAGTGGCAAAATTTTTCCATTCTCTCGGTGTGATTTATCATACATACGAGACATTTTTACAAGACGATTTTGCTTTAACCAACGGCGTAAGCTCGTATCCAAAACACGACTTATAAGGCTGAATTTCGCACAATTGAATTGCAAATCAGGACGCGCGGCGCCGAGAGCTTAATGCATCGTCCTTTAACTACCTTGAATCCGCGTACTTTCAGAGCTGATAATAACCAGCCCCCGCTGCCACCGCTGCGCGACTTTTAGGCCCTCAGCGCGCATTAAACTCAGCCCTCATGTCGGCGAGATCGATAAACCGATTCGAATAAGAGACAGCCAGCCCCGTATATACGCTTCTTTAAATCCCGAAACTTCGCGAGAGAAGGATTACCCACCGAGCTGCAGCAGCAGCAGCAGCTCTACACACGTGACCTACAATCGCTATTGCGCGACGATTCCTCTCGCTCGAAACGTTATAGACCCTTTTACGATCTATCGTTTGCGGAGAGACGTACACGGATAGTTTATTACGACGATTCCTTACTTTGCGCATATATATATATACACACACACACACACACACCGATGTTATGTATCGGCGTTGTGTGCTATTGAAAGACGACTTCCCCCCTCAATGGGTTCCCTGGCATATAAGCTGAAATTCCCGGAGCGTGTGATTTAATTATTTTTTTTTTTTGTTTCTCGATTCGAGATCGGAATTAATGAGGTTCTGAGCGAACGACATTTTTTGGTTTTGTCAACGATGATGAATAAGTCGAGCGCGCGCGTGTGTGTGTGTGTGTGTCCATGCTTGCGTGTGCGTGCGTGTGTGTGTGTGTTGAAATTGGAAACCGAAAAAAATGAGTTTTGTATGTCGCACGATAACTGGAGTAAAATTGACTTAATCGCTTTAAAATTTCTTGTGGGGGTAGCTTTTAGATAGCTCTCGGTCGAGTTCTTTGGGTAAAATGATTGGTCCATAAATTTCAGAGATATTATAATTTGAGGTTAAAAATTTTTTAAGTTTTCTTTCAAATCGTAATTTCTCGAAAACGGTTCGATGTATCAGCTCCAAATTTATAAAAAATGTTGTATGTAATATAGATAATATGTGCGCGAATTTTCATCAAGATCGTACGATTACTTTTTGAAATATTTGATATTGAAAATTTTTGTATTTTACAAAGTTTCTTTCTTTGTCGCCTGATAACTAGAGAAAAAAAATCGGTTTAATCATGTTGAAATCGAACGGCTTACGTTTAAGTGTGTACTTAATTTGTTAAAAAGATGATCTCAACTCATCATCAAGATCATCTTTAACCTAATTTAATAGTGTTGTAAAATAAGCGGTAATCACCCGCACAGATCAGTATTTCGCGCCAGTCCGCGAACGCCGTAACACTCCGAACGACAATAGGAGTAGCTATTTTATAAGGGTCAATAACGGCTCATATCAAGTTATAAGCCAGATCTTATATCAATAAATAATAAAAAGAGTAAGTATTCAATTACAACCTAAAATAAAAATACCTCAACTGCCAAGACTTCACAATTTTCAGATATTTATTGAATTATCGCTAGTAACAAATTATTATGGGAAGTTATAATTGTAATAACGATTATTTATTAGAAAGCTGTAACTTTTAAAGTAATAATTTCAGTATAAATAATTACTCATGCAAAGATCAAATAGTAGATGTCAGTATTTATAAGTGTCGTCGTCTAGAAAAAAGAAGAAATTTTCCTTTTGTTTCACATTCAGAAAGGCTTAAAGAACAAGAAAAACATTGTGCTGTAGATAAGCCTTCAAAATTAAATCCATTTTCCAAGTTTCGTCGTTTAAAAAAAAGGTGAAATTTCCGTCAATTCTTTTCAATCCAAAATTGATTTAAAAGTAGCACCAAAAAGTATACCATTCAATCGGGCTTGTACATATTGTTTTTCACATTCAGAAAAACTTAAAGAACAAGAAAAATTATGTCCTGTAGACGTGCCTTCTTTCTTAAATATTTAGCTGTCTAAGTCAATCAAATATTTATAAAATCCACTTCCAATAACATGTTCCACTACATAGAACTCACTTTTAAGCAAGGATAAGCTCATGAGACATCACAAAAGGCCTACAGTTAGATATTTCCTGTTGGGCAATTTGGTGGTGGGGGGCAGTCAGATCGTCCTTTGTTAACAAAGTTTTTTTCCAGGTTTTAATTAAGTTTTTATTTCAGATTCTGCGGGGGTGATTATAAACAAGGGCAATCTGACTGCCATAAATATTAATTATTTTAATTTAATTTGTAAGACTGTAAGACCGATGGAAAAATTCTTATCAGTTGATGTAGGAAAAATGTTTTAACGCAGTTTTACGTGCATGCGCTCACGCTTACTCGCACGTGCATAAACATGCAGTTATCTTGTCAGAAATATAGAAGAAGTATAGGCACACTTTATTATATAGATATGTTATATAACGCACTTTCTATTTATATGTTGTATGATTTTGTTTGTCAATAAATAAATAGAAGCTCTGTTGGAATATTAGTTATTGTAGTTGGACATTTACACTAATCACCAGTAAAAGAATTTTGTATTGATAATTGAGAAAATTTTTCACTTAGTCTAAAAATTATTCATTTGGCCCAAGAGGATATTCTTCTTGAATAAGATATAGGTATTCGAATTAATTCTATAGTTGACTCAAGACAAAAATCTTTTTAAGGTAATTTCTGTTGCGTCAAAAATATAATTTGGCTTTAAATAGAAAACTATTTTATTTATTTGCACTTGTTTTTGAGAAAAAAAAAAAATATTTTAGAAAAAAAGTGCGTTTTCGTTCCCACACGATAACAGAAGTAAAAATCAACCAATCGTCTTTTTGTAGGCATCAATGAAAAAGTTTGAGGAAGCTAAGTGCCAATGAATTGGCAGCGGTTTTTAAAGAATAACTTCCGGAAGAACCGCACATAACTCCACATTTTTTAGAGTATAATTCGAAAAAACCAATTAACTCCACCACTTTTTTTCATCCAATGTCCTGGAAAAACGATACTCCTCCACTTTTCCAAGAAGAGAGATAGACGTTCCTTATTCTTATAAGTGTACCCATAGCAAGGTAGCTGTATTAGAAAGAGTACAGACATTTGGGCCTACAAGCTCCTGTGAGCGATAGGTCATATTTATCATGTATAGTTGTCGAAAAAATATAATTGTCATTGAGAGTAATTGAGATCGGAAAATCCACGTAACTCCACTGAAATTGTTGTTTATTCCCGGAATAACCACGTAAGTGAAAGTCGTTTTCTAAGACATGGACGCTATTTGGTTTAATTACTATGGTAAAAAATATGGTATTTAGATTAGCATTCATTAGTATTCATAGATGCAGTATTGCATTCAATCTCATTTATCTTGATTTGAAACACCGATGCGAAACTAAAAACTCGATTTACTCGAAATAATGAAAAGTGGAAATAAGTGGTTATTCTTGGAAGCCATAGATATATTTATTACTATAGTAACTATAGTGCACTTATGTGGTTATTCCGGGAATTAAAAAAAATTTCAGTAGAGTTACGTGAGACCTCCGGTCTCAATGGCAATTATATTTTTTTCCGGTAACTATACATGATAAATATGAACTATCGCTCAAAGGAGCTTGTAAAAGCTGTCGTTTTCGTGTCTAGGGGCAAATGTGTATACGCTTTCTAATACAGTTACGTTACTATGGGTACACTTACTCATTGCTGTCTCTCTTATTGGAAAAGTGGAGTTGTATCGTTTTTCCAGATATTGGATGAAAAAACTGGAGTTATATGGTTTTTCCGGGAGTTACTCTAAAAAAAGTGGACTTATGTTGTTTTTCCGGAAGTTATTCTAAAAAAATGGAGATTCCGGTAACATGTTGAAAAAATGAAGTTACAGCGTTTTTCCTTGTGTTGATTCAAGACAACGAGTGCACTTTCGTAATTTCTGTCATGATTACGTGATAGAGGACTGTTCGAAAATAAGAAATAAAGCATAATACCTATTGTGAAAAACATGTCACTTACGTGGTTTTTCCGGGAAGCCATAGATATACATCACGTTTATTATATATACTAGCAAAATACAACGCGCTGCGCGCGTACTATTTTGTTTTTGACATTATCTATAATATATAATTTTTCATTACGATTTCATTTTAATCAAATTATTTTTCAAAGCATAACAAAATGAATCTTTTTATTCTAATTTGATTTAATTATTTAGTTTTAAATAGTAAAGAATAAAAATTCAAATGTAGTGGAAGTAGCGAATTTTTGCGCCTATTCCTTAAAGACCAATCAAAATCCATCTTTAAATGCTTCACAATATCTGGCCATCTTTTTTTAAGAGTAGATATACACGTTTATACGTGTATAGCTTTTGGATAAAACGCGTGTATTTTTAAGAGATCGAAAAATATCACCGTGAGACTTTGGTTAACTAAATAGCAGTCCCTAGTTTCACGTCCGTTAGTAAAACACCGAGAAGAGTTACGCGCACGCACTTATTTTCTTTATTAACAAAAAAGCATGACTGAAACTTTTTCATAGCCCGCGGCCCATCGAGTGTGTGTGTGTGTGTGTGTGTGCGAGTATAAAAACTCTTTTCGCGCTTGCCTATGCGCAAAAATATAGTTGGTTTTACGCGTCGCCGCCGTAAACCCCGTATACGTACATACAAAAAAAGGAAAAAAAGAAAAATCGGTAAAGCTATGACGCGCAAATGGAACAGGATTTCGCGCTTTTATTTTTATTCATTAAAGCGGAAACGACGCGTTGATGATACGACGCGCCGGCCGAATCAGATTGAGACGGGGGAAGCCAGGTGAGCGAGATTTCTCGGCATGTGTGTCTGTGTGTGTCTGTATCTATATAATGCGCCGGACGGACTATACCACACCACCACCTGCCGTCACCCGGACGTTTAATGGCCAGATTTGCACGCGCAGTGGTGGTGGTAGTAGTCCAGGTGGACCAGCGGTAGCCGATTTCCGAAAGTCCGGCCCGCTGTATCCCTTTCCAGCTTTATCCGTGTGCGCTTTTTATTTTCGCCCGCCGGTGTTGTATAGTATAGCGACTGGGCGGACACGCGCGCACTATTTTATGTATTCTGTGAGCGAACGAGAACTGCTGGTGTGTGTGTCTTCTTTGTGCGCTGCGAGTGTAATTTATACATGCAGTTTTATGGGTTAGATTTTAATGGGATTTTCGGGCGGAGGAAGTAAGTGAATCGGGTTTTTTTTTTGGGGAAGGGGGGATTTTAGAAGCGAAATCGGGCAGTGGTTGGATATAGGCTTTGAGTGTGGTAAATTTAACGTACGAAATATAGTTATATAATTCTTTATCGGAAAAAATATGGATATTTTTTAAATGAAATAAATTTACGATTTTATCAAAAATACTATAGTTTTATAATAATTTAAATTGTCTCTTGAGGGGATGTCGAAGCTCCCTCCCTTCTGAAGCAGTTCTATATCGATTCTGTATTTTCAAGTTTTTGGCAAAACCGAAAACTAGCGAATTTTAATAAAAGATTTTTTTCCATTAATAACTATATTAATCGTGAGAAAAATCGGATCATTTTTAATGTTATTGTATAAAAATCTATTTATTTTTGATAAAATTAAGCTTTAGAAAAGCATGAAGAAGTTAGAAACAATGCGAGCGTCAGCGGTGCTCCACTACTTTTATTTAGGGCTTTTTACCTCTTGCTTTTCTCGAATTATAGGCGAAATACTGTTTTCGATGGTGGTTTCTTGCCAAAGTAGGGATGAGTCCGGTGTTTTTTGATGCTACATTTTTTACTATAGTTTTTAGACGGTATGTTTTTCTAAATATCAAAAATGCAGATGCCTACCCGGCAAATCGGTTTCAGCCCTTCGTGTACTGCACCGAGAAAAAAATGTGCGGTAGAAATAACTATTCGACATAGTAAATAGAAATCTCATTATACTTACACTGGTTATCTACACTATAATATTTAAAAAATAACTATAAGATTTTTATTATGAACGCTATTTGTAATAGTATAAGCTCCTAATACTTAAAATAACAAGATTTTCTAGTAATTTTTACAAACATTTTATGGTATTTTCTTTGCTGTTTTTAAAATATGTCATCTCGCGCAAAAAAAAGTACTATTACCAATGTCTCGGTAATATATTGGCAACATGCATTGAGCATGTGTTGGCGGTATATTGGAGATCCCGTTGGCGAGATATTGCTCATGTCTCGGCACACCATAGTTTCCCATGTACGTCCAATATACAGCCAATAGTTTTTGGCGTCTCGTCAATTCATTAATGCAATATATGCCCAATATATTGCCAATATGTTTTCAATATATGAAATAATGGGTTAGGCTATTCGTGATAGAGCTTTTAGCAGAATTTTCTTTTATTTTTTTGGAATGATGTGACAATATTCCCCTAAGAATTAACACGTGGGGAAACCGTTAATTTGAAGTGTTTACTTATATGTTAAAAAAAAAAAAAAAATTAAAAAATTAATTTTACGCAGACATGGTGAAAATTTTGAGTTCACAATGTAAAGGGAATACCAAAAACAAGGCCAGCCTTGTAATTTTGGATTCTTCGTATAAAGAATCATTTGAACGGTTAAATTACACGGCTTATATACCTTCGGCCATCCCGTTTATCCACAGAAAGCACTACCGGGGTGCCGCATGGCGGTGACAAACGGGAACTTGTGATGGGCAGCTCTCGATACGCAAGCCTCGGCTATTCATCCGCTATGCGGCGCGCCGGTAGTGCTTTCTGTGGATGCACTGGATAGCCGAGAGTATATAAGCCGTGTAATTTAACCGTTCATTTCTTTATACGAAGAATCCAAAATTACAAGGCTGGCCTTGTTTTTGGTATCCCCTTCACATTGGGGATTCAAAATTTTACGCTATGTCTGCATAAAATAAATTAATTTTGTTTAAAATTTTTTTAAAACATAGAAGTAAACGCTTGAAATTAACAGTTGCCCCTCGTGTTATTATTAATTCTTAGGGGAATACTGTTACATCATTCCAAAAAACGAAAGAAAATTCTGCCAAAAGCTCTATCACGAATAGCCTAATCCATTACTTTATAAATAGAAAATATATTGGCAATATATTGGGATTATATTGCATTAATGAATTGACGAGACGCCAAAAACTATTGGCTGTATATTGGACGTATATGGGAAACTATGGTGTGCCGAGACATGAGCAATATCTCGCCAACGGGATCTCCAATATACCGCCAACACATGCCCAATGCATGTTGCCAATATATTGCTAAGACATTGGTAATAGTATTTTTTTTTTGCGCGAGATCATTTACTATTTTTTGTAATACGGGCATTTGGTATGTCTAAAAAGACAATAAATTATAATGATAATAAATTGGATCAACTTCATCATGGATGTATAGATTTATGATAAAAAACGCCCTAGGGGGTTCAGCACTCGATTTTTCTTTATATTCTTTATTTTCAAAATTATCAGTAAGAGAAAAAAACTGCACTTTTAGTCTCGGCATCCCCTTCAGCCACTTATACATCTAATAAGACATTTTTAAATCTTTTATTCGATAAAGCACCTTATAATATTCATGTCTAACTCAACACGAAATCCTCGAAAATAAACAACTTCCTACATCCCTCAACAAATCCCCGCAAAAAACTCACTTCCCTCCGCCGAAAAAGCAGCTAACCGCGCGACGATACATCAATACATCATCCCCTACATTTTAAAGTACACACCTACACACACATACGCACATCGATTCACGCGGATATCAGCATCCAGACGACGAAGGAGATCGAGTGGATATTAGTGGCCTTATTCTCGCGCTATAGACGCGCGGGGGCGTACGAGAATTCCTCATCCCTCCGCACACGATAAGCCATCGCTTATTCGAAAAACAGCCGCTCTGTTTCACTTTATTCTCGTTTTGTTGCCTTCGTTCGACGTGGCACACGCGCGCGTGCTTCGTCTCGCCGTAATAAATCATATAAACTCGTAAGCTGCCGGGCTGGCGCGTGGACGAGCGCGTGCGACGCGGCAAGACTTTCTGTATTGCTGGAGAGAAGTAGAAGTGTTGAGGATGGTGTTTTTTTTTGGGGGGGGGGGGGGGGGGTTAGTGATATAGTCTGTTATTTTGTTTTGTGGCTTTATATGAATGCGTTGAGATGGGATTGGTTAAGGTAATTTAATTGTATCTTGTGTATGCCATAAGTGGTTAGTTATAGAGTCTAGAAGAAGTTTATAGGAATAGCAAGTTATAAAAGGGAGATATATCTTAGTGTAGAATATTGAAAAATAGCGTGAACTACGAAAAAATTTCATTCGGTCATACAGCAAAGAACTAACGCAGAGGACGGCAAAAAATACCAAAATATACTGTTTTCATTTCACCAGTATTACTCTGTAACACGAGCGACAGTATTCGCAGTGCGACACATGCCAAAGCGCGTAAAATATAAAAAGTTCTCTGATCAGTTCTCCCGCTCCCTTTTGAAAGATTAAACCCCAGCACCTCAATTATTAAAACGTCGTGGCGACCGCCTAACATCGCTCTATAACAACTCCCATCAATTTCAACCCTCTTTTCCCCCAGCCAACCTACATCGCGCGACCCCCCGAAAAGTGGGCCAATTTCAATCTCGGCCCCTGCGACTTTAGAATAACATCATTAGCCCCATCATCTTATCTCTCTCTCTCTCTCTCTCTACTCTCTATCTCTTCGGGAAATTAACAGACCAGTGCCGCGGGGCCATTCGTCACCGCACTTTCTCTCTCATCCTATCTCTTCTCCCTCTCCCTCATCCTCTCTTTCTCAGCTTCTCGCTTTTGGCTGGCAAACGCTCGAGAGTATTTGCCAAAGTGAAATATCGTTATTGCGCGCCGATTCGATTATCTGCGCTCCGCGCGAGGAGCTTTTCGTCCCCCTTCCCCCCGGAAATGGCGGCGCCCGTTCCGTTTTCTTTGGCTCGCGCGCTAGAGAGATTCAATTTTCCGGCAGCGGCAGAGGGAACGACGAGGTGACACCGTTCGAGCGTGTCTTCTATACTGTGTATACTTATATACGTGCCTTCGATTTCTTTCGCTAGTCGACGACGACGACGGCGACGGCTAATCGCCCGTGCGCGCGTCGAGTGCTTGCGAGAAGTGTGAGAAAAATTAATCGTTTCGCGCGCACGCCTCATGTAAGCTTGTAGTGGTGGGCTATTTTTCGTCGTGTTTATAGCTGAATGCTCGGGTCGTCGGCTTTATGCGATTGCGAAATCCCGGAGAGTGGCGTGTTTGTGCGCGAGGAAGAAGTGCTTTCGTGTGCTGTGTAGCGCTTATGGTATGAGGATGAGAGTTGGTCTTCAAAGGTATTTGAACTTTGTCTTAGATGCTTCGAACAATTGTATGAAAAATTCCTCATAATTTTCTCAATATTTACGATTCCGAATTGTATGACCTGTACAGCAGTATCTCATTTCCAATATAAGAATTTTTAATAATTCAATACATATAATAACAATACAGTTTTAGAACTTTATAATTCTTATACTTTTCACCGAAAATCTTTATTCGTATCTTCTTACACCACTCGTATTCCAAAATCCAAAAGCATCCGACGGCATTCACGCGCCACAGCCACCAAAAAGCCGAACCTCAAAGACCCAAGAGCAAAAAAAAAACGAGCGACACATACCCGCACCTTTCGCCGTTCTATTTCCAATCGCCGAATGAAATTCCACGCTCTCTCCCTCCCGGTGGCCTAATTTTCGCGCATCACCCACGCTTCGCTATACACAGAGAAGGCGCGGCAGCGCAGCCGGCACTCTCGAAATGTATTCATAAGCGCGTCGCGCACATGCCGCGTCCCCCTCTCCTCTTCCCCTCTCTCACTCGTGGCGCGTGGCCCTTTTAGCAGCGGGCGCCTCGTAAATCCCTCGACTCGCGTTTTTCTCCTCTTCTTCGTTTTCTTTCGAAAGAGAGAGAAGGAGAGGATCGTTTTTACGACACGAGAGGAGGGTCCCGTTGCCCCATCGACTGCCTCTGTGTATGTGTGTGTGTGTGTGTGTCTCTCGTCGTTTTGTTTTCTTGTGGTAGGGTTTTTTTCTGGTTTCAGAGTAGACGAGGGGGTTTTCCTGATGGATAATGTATAGAGGTAATTTTGGAGTATATAGGCGAGGTGGTGCTTGGTTAATCGTGTTGCTATTTTTTTTCTTCTTTTTTTTTTTTAGTTGACGGTAGACGTCGGGTTTGAAAAAGCGTGCGAGTGAGTACGTGCGGCTGTCGATACAGATGAAAATGTCTCGCGATTCAACTTTACGACTGGCAGTAAAGCGAGGTAACACGCTTTCGAACTGACGGGTGTAACGTACGTCAAAGAAACTTGTGAGTTTCCGAAAGTCGCGGGAATTCTATTTCGATAGAGTCTCTCTCTTTTTGCACATCCGTTCTTGATCAGTTACAAGTTATTGCTGTATACCCCTTCTAGTATAAAATATATTCGAATTTCACATAAAAGAGGAAATCGCATCTGCGTGTAAAACATACACTTCATTGTCGCGGAAGTAAGAAGTAACTAAACACCCCGACATCTCCCTGCACACTTATTTACCAATTAACCGTTCAAAACTTCTATACATGTATACACATACATAACGTCTGCACCCTCGTCTCTCACCAAAAAAAACACCCAACACCGGTGCCACTTAAAACATACACACACTCGCAGCCAAAAACAATACACCGCGTGTATCTCCGCATCGCTCGGTCTCTCCAACGCAGCCGCCAGCCTCAAAAGACACATATATACACTCACGCTGGCCGCAGTAGCGGTGCATTCACGAAAACCAGGCGCAGGTAGGTTATAAGGTATAACGCAGCAGCAGAGGCTGGCAAATTGCGAGCAGCACCTACTTAGAGGCAAAGCGCCGGGGATCGCTTTCGCGTCGTCTTCGTTCCCCCGAGAGTGAGACAAAGATACGAGCCAGCTGTGTGTATGTGTGTGTAGCTATATACCCGGGGAACAAAGGGACTGTCGCGCTCCGGTTTCGCGCACGAGGCTGTCTGGGTGAGAAGGTACGAAATGTTTTTTTTTCGGAGAGGAGGGGTAGGGGGTGAGTCATAGTGTTGCGCAATTTCGGATGCGAGATAAATGGTTGCGGTGGGAAGATATTGTGCTTTACACGAAGAGCGTGATAGTTTGTATTTATTGTTAGTTTCTATACATGATTACTGGATATTAAGTTTATTGAAAGTGAAAAAATTGAAAAATTTGATGTATGAAAATTAGTGACGTCATTTAATCGTATATATATAGTATTGATTAGTAAAGTTTGCATAATTAATTTAATTGCATAATTAATTGGTTATGGGATTTTATATCGCAATTGATACAATTATAAGTCGATTCTGAAATGTCAGAATTTCAATCTTTTTTTTCATAAAAAATATTTAACTATACGTTTGTTTTAACACAAATTATATGACATCATCACGTGCCATCTAATTAACACCTCGAAACGCTAATCCTCTTATTCTCTCTCTAACACGACATATACTCGTACTACTATTTACACCACATTTATTTACTCGAAAAGCATTCTTTTCCCCTAAAATTCCAGTCCCACAACAACTCTGCAACTCCCTTCTTAATCGTCCCTCCTAATATTACACTTCGCATACACTTCTCCTCAGCATCTTATATACCTCCTCTTCCTCCACTCTCATCATCTCCCTCCAACTTCTGGAAATTACTCCATCAGCGTGTCCTCCAAACGCTCCCATTATGATTTCCAGCAGCACACTTGCTATGTATCTCGCTGTGAATCATTAAAAGTCGAAGTCCCGCGTGAACTTCCACATTAACGGATGCTTACCCAAGCCTCCGTACATCCGGGACGTAAAATATAGCCGGCAGCGAAATAGGTTAAGGACGAGACCTACAAGAGTCCTTCAAACTAGATCATCTCGAGGATATTTATGTTCAGTATGTATGTATAGGTATATTATAAGGAACAACTCTCGCGTATATAATAGCCGAGCTGTGACAATATTTATATTTCCAGGGGGAAAGATGGAAAGTGTATGTAATATATATAACGATAGTTGGGAAGAGATATATAATAATGCGACGCTTGACGCAGCGAAGTCACTTGACGGCACATCGGTACCAGCTATATTATGCTCTACGTACAGTATATATAAGTATATGTATTTTGGAGGAGTATTGTATGCGGAACTCGTAAGCCGTTTAGGGTAAAAAGCGGTTACCGAAGTGTGCCACGGTCTAAGCCTGCTAAACATGCAAAATCTACCTTTCCGTACATACGTACGTATATACGAAATCTCGCGGATTCAAATCAGCGGAACGAGCCGTCAAATATAGGCTACTAGTCTCACTTCTCTCTCTCTCTCTCTCTCTCTCTCTCTCTCTCTCTCTCTCTCTCTCTTTCCGAGACGAATCTGCATATTCATGGGACGACTGCTCGGATCCCGGTCTAATATATACCACTATCCCGTCAATTTGCACCTCTCCGAACGTCTTTATTTCAATACAACATTCCGTTCCGCGAATTTGTAAAAGATTTCCCGCACGCCCGAGTGGATACCTTCATACTATCACTGTATATACACAGCTGTACCTTTTCTCCTTCTTCCTTCTCGCTACCGCCGTGTGCCATAAATATGCTAATCTCCGAAAACTTTGCGTTCGCGCGCCATTAACCGAGAATCTCTCTCTTCCGCGGAGATATCTCTTACATAAAGCGTGCGCGGCGCGTCATATCGAATATAATTCGCGTATATAATCCCGTGTGTACGTGTATATATATACGCGCCGACAAAAGAAGAAAGCCTCTGAAAAAAGTTTCGCGGCGGTGAGGGAGGAGGAGTGTAATCCGGATTCGCTATATAGCGGTTCGTGACGGTACGCGTGGCAGGAAAATGGAAAACGAAGCGACAATCGGCTTTCGCGCACGCGCGTCTTCGAATTTAGGTCGGAATTGAGAGTATGTGATGTGTACGTGTGCATAGCAGTGAAGGTGTATTGTTGGCTTTGCACATGTGTACATGTGTCTATATGTGCTTCAGGCATTGTGTGGGTTTTTTAACGAGGGAGGTGTTGTGCGAGGTACTGATGTTTGTTGTATAAGCTTTGTTGTGCGGGATGACCATCCGCTATTCTTCGCACGTTAAGGGTGGGGCTCGTTTGGATGTCAGTTGAATAATATTGTGTGATTTTTCGGGTAGTTGATACATAACAGCTTTCAATTTTTACAGTGCAATTTTTTAACTTACATCTTATGATTTAGAAATATAATAATTTCTAAGGAAATTAACGAAAGAACGTTTGAAATGTAGTAGATTTTTCAAATGCAGAAAAATAGGGAATATATTTTTACGTATTTTTCTGCTACAAACATATCTCTCACTAAGTAACTAACTTTGGCACATGTTTTCGGGCGTAAAAATATGAAAAAAGCCATAATAGTAGACCGTAGCGCTCTAAAAACTTAAGTTATGGATACCTTTAGTCTTGTTAAAAAAAAAATGTTGAAAAGAAGACTCTTGTTCAAACAATAAACAATCAATCTTAAAAAATCTCATATACAACTTTAAAACTAGAAAACGAAATTAAAAAAGAGAATTTTCATTAACTTTATTCGGAAGAAACTGTGAAGGCATATTGAGTTTATAAAAAAATATGTTGTTACACTTTTTCTGAGTTATACCGAGTTTTTATACTGAGTTATACCCTCAATGTTGCCTTTGTGTGTGTGTGCGCGTGCGTGCGTGCGTGCGTGTGTGTAAAAATCAACCAATCGCCTTTTCCAAACGGTTTTTGAAATAACGCTATTTTCAACTTGATCCTGAGATAACGTCTTTTTATGCGAAAACGACATATATAAATGTTATGATAGTGAAAATATTGCATAAGTAAGTTACTTTAATTGTACTTTTAAATATATAAATTCGAAGAAAAAGCAATTTTTCAAAAATAAAACATTTAAGTTAATTTTGTAAAAGTTAATTTTAATTTTATAAAAGAAATTTTTAAAAAATAAAAAAATTTAAGTTAATTTTGTAATAAGTTGGAAAAAATAAAATTTCAAAGGTTATTTGTAAGACGATTTACTTACACGGTTAACTAAAATTTGCTTAAGTTCATCAATAAATTTTACTTAAATCCTGCTTATGTAAATTTTACTCTACTAGGTTAAATAAATTTTATTTACGATAGGTTAAGTAAATTTGATTTACGATAGGTTAAGTAAATTTTATTAACGATTTTTTCCGTGCACATGCGTGCTTTTGCTTGTATAAAAGAAAATCACTGCGAAAAATTAAGGTAGCTTAAATGTGCGAGGAGGCGGAATCTCGATCAGCTTTGCACGCGTACTTTTGCTTTTCTAAAGAGGAAACACATCTCCAAAATGAAGCAGATTAGCGAACAGCGATCAGCTAAGCCTTAAGATAATACCATGCGCGGTTCAATATCACATACCTGCAGAAGCTCTGAGTTGTAAATCATTTGTAGTAATAGTAATAGTAATAGTAATAGTCATTTATTGCAAAAATTGATTTACAAATGGTGTATAATACAGTATATAGTATACGTATATAGTATAGTCAGATGATAATGATATTATATCAAATTCATGAATTCTTCCATTACATGTTCATTTAATGCACATGATTATAATTACAAAGCAAGAATCCTTTATGAGTAAGCCGATCCAATATTGTTGTATCTGTGATCGTCTCGAGCGGAAAGGATAATTATGTACATCATGAGCTCCCAACATAGATTTAATATTCGTATAATTTATAAAAAAGAAAATCAAAATTCAGTATTATTTTTTCAAATAACCATTGAAAATTATTAACAAATTATATAGAATTATTCACAATCAAAATGTTATGTGTTTTACAGTTGGTGTACAATAATATGTGTACAAAGTTTGAGCTTTTTATTAAAAATAAGTATGTATGACTTCGCGTGTATACGACGAAAATTATTTATATTTTGTCATAAATTAAGGGTGTAAAATGTTATATAGTTAGTGTAAAATAATCCGTGTAAAATAAAAAAAAAACGGACAATCATGTGTACGTGTAAAATAGTATGTGTTCAATATTTACTATTTCTAATTATTTTAGAAACAATTTTAGTGCACAATGTATTGTGTGCGATATTGAGTTTTATTTAATACTTATTCTTATTATGTGTAGAAAGTAAACGTATACAATAATATTTCATTTTTTTTAAATGGTGTTTAAATAAATGTGTTCAATAAAAAACACATTGTGTAAAAACAAATTCATATAAAAATGTGTGTTAAATTAAATTGCGTATAATTCTTATGTGTATGAAGCGAACCCTACCCGTTATAGGAATTTTTTTATTTGAAACTACATGAAACCTCAAAAATACCAATATGAATTTTTTTTTATATTAAAAAAATAATTTGGGAGCGAAAGGGTTAAGAAAATGCTCTCACTTCTAACAGATTTTCAAACTCCGGGGCTCTGACCGCCAGCAAATCATTGTATTTCCAAATGGCGAGAGGTCTGAAACATTAACTTGCAACTGCGGCGTACCTCAGGGTAGCTTTCCAGCGCTCGCTTTTTTCTCGCTGCTTATTAACGATTTGCCACGGTCACTAAAATTCTGCAAACGTAAGCTCTAGGGCGGGGGGGCTGAAAACCAATAATTTTCCGCCAATACTCCTTGGTGAGAAGGTTATCACTCCGGGCGACTCGCTCAAGATTCTTGTGGTTCCTAGGATTCTTCTTTATCCTGGAGAGCACCCTACAATAAAACCGCGAGAAAATGCTATTCCTCACTCGCACTGCTTAAAAAAAAGAGACACAGCTCTTATTAAATCGTCAATTTTGCCACACTTTGATTATTATTGACTCGGCGCCCTCCTTCATTTATCAAGCGAGCTTACACTTAAACTGAGTAGGTGCAAAAACGCAGCTCTTCGTTTCGCCATGAATAGTAAAATATATGAGCATATACGTCAGCTTATCAAGAAATGCAAATCCTACAATTTGCACACAGGCAAGACTTTCTCTCTATTCGTCTGCTCCTCAAAATTTTGTGTTAGAACAGTTCTTTGTATCTCTGCAGCAAACTAAAATTTGGACCGCAAATAAGCGCGGCAGTCTTAGAGGTTTTACGATTGAGCTCGGAATTTCAAGTTTCAGCACTGAAACGCTCTGGAATTTTTCTTATATTGGCGCTTCGTACAAGTGGAATGGGCTACCTCAGGACCTCAGAGAATTGTTTGAACGGCCCTGTTTTAAAACTAAACAGAATCAACACCTACTCTGATCAATTCAGCGTCGTATATGTTTCTTTTGTCAATTTGCCATAAACATCGTACTTGGCGTTTTTGATTTGATGTACTTTTGTTTCTTTTTTGTTGTGTTATCTCTGTATGCATATTACTCACTGTATCTTATAAGCTTTATATAATATTTAGCTTTGTATATATACAATGCGCTCCAGTAATTTGCTTCCTCATTTGGCATACCGCTTTGTAATTTTTATATATAATATGACTGCAAATCTTTATACTTTGTTATTGGTTTTTTAATTTTGCGGTTGTTTTTTTATTAAGTGCGCATTTGCAAATATCTCTCTTTTTTTATGTAAATGGCATGACACTCTTACTATTAGGCTCTGTGTAAATCAATACGCTACACCTATTATTTATTATTTGGCACTGGGTATTTAGGATCTCAGATCCTAAGTCAGAAATAAACAATATTCAACTCTACTCTACTCTACTCCGTTTTCCAGTTACGGAATAGACAAATTCATAACGCACGTATGCGCGTGTTTTATTAAACTTTTCATATCACATAGCTTCTCTTTCACACAGAAAAAAAAACTTTATTAATTTATATATAAAAGCTAGTTGGCCCTGTAAATCATTCTATATAGAAGTATAGCAAATATGTTTTAAAAAAGTACGGAAAGAATAGGTAAATAAAGTAGAATTAAAAGTGACGTTTGAAATATTAGAATATTGAGCTCACGTGGTAATGATAAGACCTTCTTTAACATGAATCTTGTGGCTGACTATAAATTGAAACGCACAGCATCCTATCGGCTACAGAGTTCAGAAGAGCGACGGAGACATTACTCGAGACTTTCTGCCTCCAAACGCACATTTTCAACGATAAGATTTGTCTCACTTGTCTCATTCATACGAGAGCCAATTGTTTTAATTTAACGCTTTGATTATTATTCGCCCAATAATTTTAACAACATGGACGAAGGTGAATGTGTTCCCGGAAACGATGGGAGGTTTCGACAATTTACAGCAGCTGTGATTGGTGCGTTTTTCTCTTTTTAATTTTTAAAATAATAAAATTCAAACATGCTTCGCGTGTACTATTTTGTTTTTGGGGTTATAAACACTATTTTTCACTATGATTTAGTTTTAATTACTTTAAATAATAAGATAATTAGATACATTTTTTAAGCAAACAATCAAATGCTTTTATTCTATTTTAATTATTTAGTAGTTGTATAAATATTTGAGTTTCAAAATTCAAATCTGACGGATCCTCGCACCTATTTCATACAGACCAATAAAATCAATCTTTAAATGCTTCATAACATCCAGCCATTGTTTTTTAAAGAGTGGTAAAAAGAACTATATATATTTTTTAATAATATACTTGACTTAAAAAAGAAACACATTTTGAATCTAAAAAAATGTTAATATTCGCGCTTTTTTCAAATAACCAATCACATCGATTCTTTAAATGAGTCATTACTTCCGGCCATCATTTTTTTAAGAGAGTAATGGAGTATTGGCTTAAAAAAACTGCTGTATGCTAGCTAAGTTTTCAGTAAATTTGTATATATTTGAGTTCTTTTACAACAATATAGGAAATTTGATGAAATGATCGTTTTGAATTTTGAAAAAAATGTTTGAAAAATGTTTTAGTATAGTTATAAATAGAATCAGACACATACACGCGCACAAATGCACACACGCATACATGTTTACACGAGTACACACGTAAGATACGTATTCTTATCATACGCTAAATAAAAGATAATTTTAAGTATATGTTGTATTTATCATCTTTTTATAAACTGTTTTATTTCATTTGTAATTGCGCAATCTGAAAGATTCCACGAAGTCAGAATAGTCTTCTTCTAAAATAAAAGCTCAGAAAATATCTATACATTCATAGTATTATCATAACTTCAATTCATTAATCAAAGCATTAATAAAGAAAACTTTCCTATACTGTACTTCCAAATGTACTAATGCCTTAAATACCACAAAATAAACTCAAACACATATTAAAATTATATGTTATAGGCTAATGATGGATTAAAACAAATTGATTTAAATAAAAAGCAAAGCTTGATTAAATGAAATATAGTACATTATGAAACTAGCGCGCGAAAGTTAGCTCGACGCGAGAGTGACGTTTGTTTCTTAAGCAAATCGAAAGCGAAAATTACAAGAGTCGAGATAATGTGACAGCACACACTGATAGAAAGAATCATTTGGCCAAAGCCGCTGGCTTAATTGATAATGATTGTAAATTTGAATTCAATATTCAACTGCAATACCATTTCTTTATTGTTAAGGAATGGTTCGTTAAGGGCAAATACATATTACTTAACAATCAGTATTCGTACTGTAAAAGGAATCGAGTATTAACTGTTAATGAATTTTTCTTAACTATTAAGAATTATTTATTTTAGTCAAACATCATAAAAAATTTCACAAACGAACCGCGCATTTCCCTCAAATAATTCTTTCTATTGGTGGTATGTTGCGTACAATATTTTTCGATGCAGGTACACAAAATCTGAGTTTTCACACGGAGTTTAAAGAAGATTATTTTAATTTAATAAACGAAATAAGTAAAATAATAGAAGAAATTGAGATTCATATGAAAGATATCGCATATAAAAAAGGTTTTACTATTTCAGTTAATCTAGGAACTTTATCTTATGGCATAATATGCGGCTGGCCATCCCCAATGATCCCGCTGTTTAGAGGTGAAAATAATCCTGTGGGTGATACGTCTATGAGCGAAAATGGCGTGTCGTGGATAGGAGGTCTCATCTGCCTAGGCGGCTTCGTTGTATGTCCCTTTTTGGGTAGTTTGGCTGAGAAACTTGGACGAAAACGATTCAGTTACGTGGCTATTGTACCGATCATCGTTTTCTGGCTCCTGACAATATTTGCGACGAACAACATGTGCCTGTATGTGGCAAGATTCATCAGCGGAATCGGCGGCGCAATGATTATGTTTATCGTGCCTATTTATGTCAGCGAAATAGCCGCGGAGAAAATCCGAGGTGCACTAGGTAGTTTATTATTGTTTGCCATCAACATTGGAATATTGCTCGCTTTCATTGCCGGGGCACTCATGCCATACGGGATCTTTGGGATTTTTTCCTTAATGTTTCCTCTACTCTTTCTCGGAGCATTCATATTTCTACCAGAGACACCAGTTTTTCTCGTTCGGCAAAATCGCCTAGTCGAAGCCCGCAGGTAAATTATTCAGTGATATTGCTTTTAAATCATTATATTACAATACCGTCTACAGATTCTCATTTAGTGGCCTAAAACAATCATATAACTGAATTTCTAAATATTTACCATCTTTGCAGATCTCTAATGTTCTTTAAGGGAAATAACACAGCTCTTGTACATCAAGAATTATCATATCTACAATCGCAGATTAATAATACTACCCTTAGTACGAAGAAACCAAAATTGAGCGACTTGCTCACAAATCGTGCTACTTTGAAGGGACTGATAATCGCTCTGGGACTTTTAGGAGGTCAACAACTTAGTGGTATCAGCGCAATGGTTAGCTTTGTTGTTTTACCTGTAAAGTTACTGAAATATTACTAGAGATTTATAAAGAAATCATTTTTAAATTATTTAAAGAAAATTTTTTACAAAATTATTGTATAATCTTTTGAATCTCGATACGTTTAGAGGTTATTAATGTTTCTAGATTAATTATGTTAAACAACAATAATTCAGCTAAGCTAAAGTTATCATTAATTTCCAGATAATGTATGCAGAAACAATCTTTAAGATGTCAGGCTCTGGTCTATCACCTGCAATAGCAGCCATCATTATTGGAGCCATCCAAGTCTTTGGTTCATACCTTTCAACAATTTTAATGGAACGTGCCGGGCGTCGATCTTTAATTCTTGTCTCGTGTGCTGGGATGTGTGTATGCCACTCGATTGTAGGTTCATTTTGCTATCTTCAAAAAGCTGATTTTGATGTATCATCAATTTCTTGGATTCCTTTAGCCGCTCTCTCAATCTACATGGTCTCCTATTGCCTGGGAATGGGTCCAGTTCCATTTGTGATTGCTTCAGAAATATTTTACATAGATATTACCAGTTTAGCCAACACAGTGTGTTTTGTTTTTCTTTGGGGTACAGCTTTTGTGATTATGCAACTATTCAATCCGTTAATAAACTTGATCAGTATCGGAGGCTGCTTCTTTTTACTCAGTATTTTCTGTGCTGGTACGTTTGTCTTTGCCATGATTCTAGTGCCAGAAACAAAAGGCCGTAAGCGGGAGGAAATAGCTGATGAGCTTGCTGGAAATTGCAAATCAAATCTTTACGTTGATCAAAAAACATATACAATGGATAAAACTACGAACGATAAAGATCGCATCGCATCTGATCATGTTTGACAAACGGCGATGATGTAGATCACGTTTATTTCTCAACTCTCACAAGACACAAGTGAGCAACCTTCCATGATCCTTATAAAAAGAATCACGTTCGAACAGAATTGATCTATTTTATATGATACCTTATAAACAAGGCAAGATGCAATACTCGTCACGGATACTCGTCACATGCAACACGTTACGGATTCTGATCGATAATTACAAATAAATAAAATTGAAAAAATAAATAACATTGGTTTGAATCAACGTAATGTGGTACAGCAAAAGTAATAGTAGTACCTAATTAAAATACAGTTTATAGGTTGAGTTTTGGCAATAATGTTAGTACTGAATTTAAAATTTATCAAGTTTGGAAAATTGTTTAATGACCTTTATAATTTTATTATGTATCCATAATGAAAATTAAATTATAAAATATCTGTAGGAACTATTTTTAAAATTTTGTAGCTATAAACAAGTATGTATTTTATTTTATGTTAATCTTCTAAAAAAAGATAAGCCACACAAATTTAAACAAAATACTATTTAAAAGGATGATTCTCTTACGTGAAATCTAACATACGCAAATATACATATTTAAATATTTTTAAAAATTCAATTCCAAAGCGTTCGTTTAAAAAATTTTCTTATGTTTGTAACAACAAATAAAAATCAAATTTGGCTACTATACCTATGAGAGTTTTGTCTAATATTTTATAAAAATTATTGAAGACTTGTAATTCAACTCTTTAAATAATCATTTATTTACCAGGTTCAAAAATTGTTTAGAATGATTATATGATATCTTTAGTTGTCATATACTTATACATATCAGAGAAGAGCTATCCTTTTGTAATAAATGAAATTTAATAACCACGATGATACTTTTCTCGTCTTATTTCTCAATAGATTTTTCCGTGCATGTACTGTTTATGAAAAAAGATTTTCTTAAAGATTTTCTCAAAAATTTTTACATCATAATAGAAAATCAATTCTAAATAAGAAATGCACACTTTGTTGTGCTATAGTGCTAAAAATAAAATACAAACTATTATACTTTATTAAAAATTATTACTTCTTCAAGTGGCTCGATATTTGGTTTCAAATAACAGAATGTAGTGGAATCACTTTTTTGATGAATCAGTCTATTAACTAATTATTGAATTCTGAATATTACTGAATACTGTTGATGTAAGATCTGTTGAAACAATTAGTATTTAAGTTTACTTATAATTTAATTAACGAATACTTTGATATCCGAAATAAATTTTGCTATTAATCGTTCTACTGCTCCTTCAATTAGTAAAGTAGTTTTTTAAATCTTTTCTGTAAATATACACTCTTCTCAGGCGTGTCTTTGTGCAGTTTCAAGGTAAATAATCTGATAATTCTGAAACTAGATTTGGACTAAATAAATAACCTAAAATGATGGTTTTGAGTCAAAATTGTGTCTATGTTCTTGCAGTATGAAGTGAACAATTAAAACATAAATCTATTTCTCTTCTTTGACATTTTATATGGAGGAAAGGTATAGTATTTCTTCATTCTTAAGTAGCTCAACTATTAAACAATATTATCAAAACGTTCACGTAAAAACAAACAAAGCGGTTTATTCAATTATATAAAAATTATATAAAATAGTGAAAAACTCTTTGTTGATAACGTTAGTTTTAAAATCATGGGTCTGAAGTTTGCAACGTTGGAGTGCAACGAAGTAAAATAAAAAATTTATTTTGCTTAATGGTTTTACTAATTAATATTAATGTCGTATGTAGATTCAGTGTTTTATAGAATAAAATAACTTTATAACAAAGGTTTAGATGAAATTTCTATTATTTAATAACTTTAGTTAAATGCAAGAAATTATTTCGTTGCATTCCAACGATGCAAACTTCAGACCCATTTAAAATCAAACTATACAATGTAACTATCAATATGCCTGTATTAAATACCGACTGATAGCCGTGGATATATTTTTATTAAAATAAACTTAAATCTTTAGTGTAACTGTTTGACTTTATTTTACTGCCCATTCTCTAAATGCTACCAATCATACTCGAATAAAGCAAGATTATAGTACTTTTACCTCTGTCGCGGCAAGAACGAAGCACTGGGCTTCTTTCTTGTGATTAAATTAATGAACGCGTAGGAATAGGAAAGAAACATAAAAAAGAACGTTGTTTGGGGATAAACCCCGAGGAAAAAAGCCCTGAAAAGGACTTAAAAAACCTCGTATAGTCTTTATTTGTATTTTATAAACTAGAGACGAACAAGGACGCGTGTGTGTACGAAACAAGTAACAACAATGCCGTGAACGGCCGCGACGAGATGGTGAGTCTCGCCACGCAGTTTTTAAGCTACTTCCATAAACAAAAACGTCTCGATGCGCGATGCCTCGTCCCGTTCGGTAGGCACGTCGTATGACTCGATCGCGATCTAACCTGCACGTGTACACAAGACGATTTAATCCAATAAACGCGGTTACCAAATGCACGACCCCTAAATTAAACACAAAAATTAACGCGCGAAGCTAATTACACCGAACACGAGACTCTAAGATATCACGATGAGAAAAAGAACAAAAAAAACTCGAAGTATTTAGCGAAAGTCAAAAAAGGTATTCCTCGGCCAAAGGCTTCGTTAGAACTAACTAATTACGGCGGCGCGCTCTCCCATTCGCGCCCCTCTCCCCTCCCGATTCTTTCTTGTCTTGACTTATCCGCCACCTATATTAACACGAGTACAAGGTGCGAGCCAATCCATCTCCCCGCTCCTCACTCATCAGAGCGAGGAGACATACCAGCCACGCGTCCTAGGAATGAACCGATTTAACCGTCACGCCCCTCGCGGAAAAGCAAAAAGAAAAGAAACATGCGCGTTATAACGACTTTTCCGGCGAAAGATATTTACGACGGAACAACCTCCATTGATATACTTACACATATAGAAGAAGAAGCTTGTTGAAATCTTCAATTGTTTAAATAACAAACTGTTTGAAAAAGGTAAAAAATAATTGTCCGTCATATACCTCTCCTCTCCTTTGTATTGTAAATGTTATCTTTAAAATTCTTTTCGATAAGACATTTCTATTGAGATTTAAAAAGTAAAAATATGATACTTATATAATAAAAATGAAAATAAAAAAGAATACTGTGGCTGACATAAAATGGTGCGACTTCTGTCAACATATGTGAAATAAACATTATCAGGATGCATACCAAGCTTTTTATCCAGCTTTGAAGATATCCATTTCTTTTCTTTATCTACTATAATAACACTTCTCTTATAATTTCACATACCCTTAACTTGAACATGTGCACACACACACACACACACACACACACACACACACACACACACACACACACACACGCACGCACACACGCACGCACGCACGCACACACGCGCACACACACACACACACACGAACACGCACGCATGATCCAGGCATTTTAAAAAATCATGTGATTCAAACTTCTACCACTTCAAATCACATTTCTAAAGCGATTCAACGGAACTTAAAATTTTACTATTACAAAGCTTCTCTAGGAGGAAGCAAAAGATCAAAAATATCCATAACTCGTTTTTTTTAGGGTCTCAATGTTTACCATTACGGCTTTCTTCATATTTTTACGTCCCGAAAAATCCTATCGTAAGATTTGAGTAAAATCCCTCACTCGCAGGTAGTACTCTCCTAGTCAGGTCAAAAAGTGTGGAACCGCCTAGACGTACGGTCAAAATAATCCATGTGCTCCGGTAATACACAGGTTAGGTCGCATTTACGTATGCGCTCAATAGCGCTCGGCTGAATCTACCGTATACTGTTGTTATTGTCCGAAGTCACGTGACCGTAGTGCGTCTATATTGTTTCTGCCATCAAAGAGCAGTTCAGCAGAGATTTCCGCGACTGTTTTTGCTAAGGCAACTTGGGCTATGCCCACATGTGAGACTCGTGCAAACGTGTACCTTTTTCTCTCTCTTTCTCAGCGCAACCACTAATCCTCCAAGCAAATACGAAAGTAAGGTTCTCACGCACCAAAGGCAAACGAATCTGAACAGTTTCCATTTCCGGTGCCTAAGAAAAGATCCGACTGAATTTTCCTTTACACGTGAATTTTACATCTTTTTTATGCCAACATGCACATAAAATCTATAAGAATATTCTCGATTCGGAAAACCCCAATCCATATAGTTAAGGAGAAACCATCAGTGCTACACTAGAACGACTTCCAAACTCGTGGCTTCGAAGGACGATTCACGAGCCGCCGGGACACGTTCCATTACGTCTCGCGAGATCCCCGCGCGCGGCGGATCCTTGAATGAATTTTCGGTCGAGGTCTCGAGGTCTCTAAGTAGCCGCCGAACGAGAAAACTCGCTCCAAAAAAAGCGATAGCCGAGGTTAATGCTTGCCGAAACGGCGCGATCGTTCGATAAGATAAAAAAGGTTCTCTCTCTCTCTCTCTCTCTCTCTCTCTCTCTCTCTCTCTCTCTCTCTCTCTCTCTCTCTCTCTCTCTCTCTCTCTCTCTCTCTCTCTCTCTCTCTCTCTCTCTCTCTCTCTCTCTCTCTCTCTCTCTCTCTCTCTCTCTCTCTCTCTCTCTCTCTCTCTCTCTCTCTCTCTCTCTCTCTCTCTCTCTCTCTCTCTCTCTCTCTCTCTCTCTCTCTCTCTCTCTCTCTCTCTACCTCTCTCTCTCTCTCTCTCTCTCTCTCACTCTCTCTCTCTCTCTCTTGCTCTCTCTCTCTCTCTTTCTCTCTCTCTCTCTCTCTCTCTATCCACTTTTTCACCGTGGATGCGTGCGTGATAATACACGCGTCGGTCACCTTTTCTTGCGTATACAAAATAAAATTACGACGCAGTTGCAGTTTTTGTTATTATAATCGTTTCAAAAGATTCTTTTTCTTTTTGTTACAGGTGAGTACACATGGTGCTACAATACGTTGTCGCAACGAGTCAATCATCACACAACTGCGTTAACGACGAAATAATGATCACACGCGGTTCTCGTGCATCACCACTTGCATCACACATGTGAGTACACAATCGGGCCGTTTTTCCGACCAATCAGCGTGAATTAAAACTGAATTACGCTCGCACCCTCCGTAAGCTCGGCGAACAAAGACTCGCTTATACAATCTCTCATACCCGAAAACTTACTTCCCGCGTGCATCATCGTCGCGTCGCAACTCGTACATACGTCGTCACAGCTCATTTTTCTCTTTCTGTACGACGTCTTCTTCGCACGCACCTCGACTTCTCCCCACCGCTGTCCCTTCCTCACTCGTTCTCTCTCGCTTTCTCTTATAGATCCTTCAGATCAATACGCGGCTGCACAATCGACTGCTGCACTGATGCGTGCGCGCGCTCCCCACACTTTCCCACAAACTCGCATGATGCGTTTCTTTCATCTTTTACTGCAGCGGTGCGGCTTCTCTTTCTCTCTCTCTCTCTCTCGCCGGTTTTATATCGCGCTCGTTATACGCGACAAAGGCGCTTCCTCCTTCCGGCCAGTTTTTCAGGTAGTAAGTATATAGGTATATGTATGTGTGTGTGTGTCTGTATGTAAGGTTGAAAGGGGCCCCGTTTTGCCAGTGTGGAGAGCACGAGAGATGAGCGAGATTGCGTGAGGCTTTAATTTTAATTTCGCGGCAAGGGCGAAAGGGGAATTAATTTCGCCTCGCTATATGTGTGTGTGTGTGTGTGTGTGTGTGTGTGTGTGTGTATATATATGTGTGTGTGTGTCGTTATTAATTTATGCGGCGTACGTTGTGTGTGTGTGTATATGTAGTTTTACCTTGATTTATTAGCACAATACTCGATTCGGCGCGCAGCATTTATTATTATTCTATCCGAAATTCGTTTAACCAAGTCGATAAAATGCTACAAGAGATAGCTGCACGAATTCTCCTTTATCCCGGGCCTCATTACAAAGTCGCGACGCATTCCCTTTGTATATATACAGTTCCGGTGGATGACCTATTTTTCCGCGCGCCGTATAACAACTTTGCACATTACGTTACAAACACGATAAGAAGAACATCTCCCAGCATTATATGTACTACACTACATATCCCGAAACTCGCTATCGCTCACTTTTAACTGTTCCCCTCGCACACCGAGACGCATGCGAGACGAGCGGAATTACGTCACACTTCCCACGGACGCCGTATCGGACCAATTCACACGTATACCGCCTTTTGCATTCTTCTCCCTTCTCTCCTCTCGTAAAACAATTAGCAATAAAATCCACCTACTACTGCCAACGACGCTCCGTTTCTTCTTCTCGCGCGGGCGGCTGGCTCTCTCTCTCTCACATGCTTCCGCCTCATCGTATACCTATACACGCTCTCTTCTCTCACTCTCTCTCTCCCCCCCTCTTAAGGACCCGGCAAGCGAACAGCTGGCAGCGCGTGGAAAGGAAAAGAGGAGGGAGAGCAGCAGCAGCAACACAGAGAAACGCGCGCCGGGATCAAGCGCAGCATTCTCGCGGCGGCCGCGCGCGTGGAATCTCGCCGATATTCCCCATATTCAGAGAAGAAAGGTCCGCGTCTTTGTTCCGGCTGCAGCTGAGCGCCGGTCAGTAGTATATTATAGTGGATATACCTATACGTATATTGTGGTGATGCGCGTGGATTGGAATAGTGTTGAGTGGTGATATATAGTGCGAGGAGAAGATAGTTGTGGGGTAAAGAGTGTGTGATGGTGGTGATATGGTTAGTGTGTGATGCCGGTGAGGCTGAAGAGGTATCTCAAGAGGAGGAAGAGTTTTAATGGTAAGAGATGTGGGATATAGCGTTGTGTAAGGGGAGAAGAAGGCGATGAAAGCTAGATGGTGAGAAATTCCGGAGCTGTGTTTGATAAAGTTAGTTTCGAAGGTTATAATGTGTGTAGTTTAGTTTATTACGGCATATTTTTTTTGTAGAAATATATATTTGATATTATTTTATACAAAATTTAGGTTAAAATTTGTATTAGTCGATAGAAATTTGTGCACTCGAATTTCTCATCGTAAAATTTTTAAGCAGTACATAATACCGGGAAAAATCGAGACGCTCATATATATTCCTTTCCCACGCAATTTCATTCTGTTTTATCTTTACATATTTTGCTTCACTTCACTCGCAGAATGCCATACAGAATTTTTTATACATACATAAACCTATATGTATATATATATATATTCCATTTTGCAATTCAATACTCGTTACATTCCTCCGCGCGTTTCCACATCGACTATTCAAAACTACATCAGCCTATTTTACTCGTCGACCTTAAAAATTCAAAAACTCCCTTACAAAAAAAAAAGAAAACAGTTATGAAATTAAAGCTCTTTCTAATCGAAACACAAGCGTGTCAATCCACTTGAAAAAATCCACCTTTTTTCGCGATGACAATTCCGCCGCGCTGAAAGAGTCATTTTTCCGATTGAATGCCCGTCCAAAACGCACACACACACACACACATATACCTATATAGCTACAACAATCATTCCACCCTTCCACATACCCATCATAAAACTCTCTCTCCAATTCCTCTCTCGCAAATATAACTACCGACGCGTCCCACCTCGGCACACACATATACATCTATAAATAACGCTGTTCCATTGCGTAGGCGTCGATTAAAAGAACCTCGCTCGCGAAAAATCCACCGAGCTCTCCTATGTACACATATACGCGTACATGTCCAGCCGACAATATGGGCACGCGGCCGGCACCTACTCCTTATAAATATTTATGAAGATTTCCAGCTGCGTGCCCGTGTGTAGTATCGATTCAACGGAGGCGGGTGGGGATAATACAGAGGACGTCGTCGTCTTAGTTCCTTGTGGTTTGCGCCGCGCGCGCTGCATGAGGGTAGTGTCGCGTTCGAGGATTTCTTCTCTTTTTCAAGAGAGTGAGAGGGAGAGGGGATATGCCTCGAGAGGGTGAAGGTGGCGTGCGATGCGAGAGTTGGTCTTGGCACGTGGCTGCAGATGGTAGGCGAGAAGGATATGCGCTGCGGCGGGTGTGTGATATTCTGAAGAGGCAGAAATTTTTTAGTAAATATAATGTGGAGGAGGATATTTCAGGATTGGTATAATAGGTGTGGTAGTGTTCGAGTAGAATTTAATTTTGAGGAAAATTAGGAGTTTTGATGGTGAATTGAATTGAATTGATCCCTATAATTGTTTCGTTTGAACGAGTTATTTAATTTAATATTTTTCGTGTGGTTATTGTGATTTTATTGTAATATATTATTCAATTTAGCAAAATTTTTTCTTTGTACAGTCACAAGAAGTATTTAATTTTTGAAAAGGAAAGTATTTGTCATATGTTAAAATAAATTTGAGATTATTATCGTATCTCTTAGAGAAGATCATGATATATTTTTCTTTTAAACTTCCAAGTCCATCGTATTTGAAAAGAATCTAAATTTTATTTTTTTATTTCTTTTTAATTAGTTTCTTTATAAATAACTATAAACGAGTGTGTTGGATTTCCATGACGAAGGTTTTTTATCATTTATAAAAAGAGAAACTCTAAATAAAACGTTCTTCTATAGTATAAACTCACGATGCAATAAAAAATGTTCAGAAAGAAACATCACGCACAAATGATAATTTTCGCTTTCCACAAAGCAAAGTGAAACGAATATAAATTTCGGTAAAACCTCTTTTAAATATTTAAAAATTCACATTAAAACGCGCTCGAGTTCGTCACTTTGATATCACCGCACGCATTTATTTAAAAGCATTTAAAAGGCTGAGAGTATATTTTTAAATAAAACTGCGACCAAATCCTTTTGATTTACCGCAAAATTCCCATGAATATCGGCCGTCCTCTAACGCATGGATCCGTTCCAAACACGCATTTGTCATAAAATGATTTATCAACAGATCTGTGCGTTATCTGATCGCGTTACAAATGCGCTCGCTCATCATCTCAATCACGCATCCCTTTTTTCCATTCGTTTTACTTTGAATATTCATTTGTTGCGGGAGACGGTGATTTATTAAAATAAATCTGTTTGTTCTACCTTATCGTACCCCTCAAATTGATAATTTTTTTAGCTATTGCTGTACGCCGGTTATATGGTAAAAAATGCACAGTAGAATTTTAGCGAAAAAATCTTTCCATCGTAACTTCATACTTTTCACTTGAATGTTTTATTTGGCACTAGTGCGCAGCGCTGAAAATGGACGCCGTAACACGTTTTCCTCGTGACTATCGAATTTAGTGTAGATTTTTTTTTTATAGATCGTTCCTTTTATATTTTTCTTGTATGTAGCTTTTATGCTGCGAGTTGTACGGTGTGAGTATGAAATCATAAAGCTAGCTCATAGAATATCACCTACATAAACCTTATTTTGCAATAAAGGCAAGGTTTCATATTCGACGGGAGCTAAAATATTTTGTAGGTATTTCGAGTAAATGTAGAAAATCCTTTTTGTTTCCTAGGTGCAAGTCGTAGGCAAAGAGAAAATATTCCAAATATTTTCGCTGTAAAGCTAATAAAATACCTTTTCAATTAAAAGAGCGTATACTCTGAAAACTGTTAAGTATATAAAAAGAGGAAAAAAACTGTTATAGCAACTTTAGTGCATTGAAAAGTTTAAGGAGAAAACGCTCAGAAAATAGTTTTTAATAATTTATGTTTTATGCATTGACATAATCTTTTTTACATTTTATTTTCATTTAAATTTGTTTCACATTATCCGAGCTGAAATGACTCAAAACACATTCAATAAATTCGTGACATGGCATATATGAACTAAAAGAACAAGCTAATCTTTTTCTATTTTTTTTTAAATACGACTGCAGTTGTATTACAATAGGCAAAAATAATTGGTGTGAGTAATAAAACTGAGTCAATTGTTTTAAATCTTACATTTTCCACCAAAATCCGCGCTTTAACATGCACATTTTCACGAGCGAAGTTATCGGCGAGACGAGAGGCACCTGACATCTTACCGAAATGGGATGTAGCTTGCCATGGGCTCCGTTAGCACCTTTGGAATTAGCTGAGTGGTTAGGGCACCGAACTAGTCTTTGGGTCTGTGAGTTTACACACCTTTCGTTATACAATCTTTCAAACGATTTATTTATCACATTGAAATAAATATAAAGTTTGAAATCGTATAGTTTTTTCTTCGAAATTGCTTTGGGATAGTCACATACATGTGACCTCGATCGATAAAATGGAAACAGCTTGTATATAACTTTCGGAAAAAGTAAAAATAACTTTAGTGCATCCGTCGGAAAAAGCTCAAAGATAATAAACTTTCTTTTAAAAATGCATATCTTTTTAAAAGAAATCCTAACCCTAAATCTTCTCTTCCGCGACAACACGACATTTCCCCATTAAAACCACATCAATTCACCCACTTCCGCAGCCTATCCAAAACTTCTCTCCCCCCTATCCTCCTATATATACCTCACCCTCGGCGGGGCCGATAAAACTCGCGAAATCAGCAGTAAAACTGCTCACTCCCACCCACCTCTGCTCTCGCGGGCTCACCCCGCATTGCGCACTCGGCAGACACACATACACGTCCACCCACACTCGCGTAGCGCTCAAAGCGGGGGGCGTATCAAAAGAGATCTCATTATCATCGTAACTACGCTCCGCTACTGCTGGCCCTTCTGCCACAATGCGTTGTATAAAGGGCGAAAGCGCCCTCCATAAATATTTATGAGAATTTTCTGCCGCATCGATTTATTCGCGCGCGCGCGCGATTGCCTTACCGATGAGATTTTCAAGGATTAACCCTGTCGCGATGTGGCGCGCGTGCGTGTGTGTGTGCGAGGCTAGGGGCTGTCAAGGTTTAAGGATGTAGCCGATGTCGATGTCGTTTGGGATGGTAATGATAGCGGAGAGAGAGAGAGAGAGCGGTATTGTGCGAATTTGAATGGGCTAGATGTACTCTCTCCGTGACGGTATATAGAGAGGAAGGGACGAACGAGGTCAGCAACTGCAAGGCCGATATTTGAATTAATTAAACGAGAATGCTAGCGCGGAACGAGAAGTGTACAAGTATATACTTGCCCGAATTTGAAAGAGTTATTGCCACGCGGTGGTGCGGGAGGGTAATTTTTATCGGGGGATTCTCTCTTTCCGTCTCTCTATGTGCGAGAATATATATTTTCTCGATAATTCGATTGCTCCTCTTACGTGCGTGTCACGTATACCGAGAGAGCGCGCGGGGGGCCGTATATTTCAAAAGGAAATTGAATTTTCTATAAATTTTGTGTTAGACAAGTTTATGATTCGTAAAGTTGCACTCTTGCCGCCGCCGCCGTCGTCGTCGTCCCCTACCGCCCGGGCGTCGCCGGCAATTTTTCTTTTACATTAAACGATATTTTGTTGCGACGCGGTATGGTATATGGGGGAGAGAAAAATATTTTTATGTACCGTAAGTGGCAAAGTGTTTTATGAAATGCATGTATACGTTTTATTGCGGTTTTGATGTGTACCGTAAACTTTTAGCTTTATCATAGTTTTAACTGTATATAGAAGAGAGCGAGAATATGTGAGTATGGATTGTTAATTTAACAGCTAGACAACAGGTTCAATTTTTGTTTATGGGATGTATAAATATTTCACCGAAAGAAACTTATATCATAGGTTGATAAAAAAAATGTGAATTTTCTTGAAATCAAAGTTAAATAAACATATATTTACACAAACACCTATAATTTTGTCATAAATGTAAAATTTTCGAACCATACGAACCAACTATCACGCTCCCACCCCTTTAAAAAGCCCTCCACCCCAATCCACTTTTGACAGCGATTCGATCGAAATTTCCCGACGAACGATAATCGGCCGGGCTTACAACACTGTAAGTACAGCCATCGTCGTCGCGGCGCCTAATGGTCTAAGGAGAGCACGGCCGAACGCAGTGGAAGTGCCTTAAATGGCCGCGTTCGCTCGCCCGCGACTTATACCATTTGTTGCTTCGTCGCTCTCGATTCTCTCTCTCTTAACCGCGCGAGCTCTTGTAGACAAGATTCGTGCGGACTGCCAAGGCGACGGCGCGAGCTTGCCAATGAGTCACTTGGAGTGCGGTCCTCGAGTGAATTGGGTGGTTGGGAATGATGATTTCTATGGTATAGGTGTATAAGTGTACTGTCGTTTTGTGTGTAGCTGGATAATAGCTTGGTTTGGGTGGTTAGATAAAATGGAGGTAAGAATTATATGTGTAGGATAGAATAAAAATGCAGTGTAGTTTTCCATCAATTTTGTATTAGCAGTATTTTTACGATTGGTGGGTAGGTTTCTTATAATGATAAATCTTGCAAACTCCCTTTCTTGTAGCGCTATATGCATCTATAAGGATACCTCTATCGATTGGAAGTAAGAGACAGCCTCATATTCTCATGAAAACTATATTATACAATTTAGAGTAAAAATTGCTGTTAAACAGTAAAATTATCAAAATAACGGCAGTTTTGACTATATCTTGTAGCAATTTTCATCAGAATACAAGTCCGTTCTTCACTTACGATCAAAGGTAGTAATTTTTATTAATTTTTCTACCACAGTTCATATATTGATTTACACCGTTACTTCCAAACGACAAACAATATTACAAAACACTACCCGACAACAATATTAAGCAGACACACACACGCAGGTGTTGATTTTCTACGAACCAAATTCGCGCCCATCACCATCGATATTATACGCCACCCACATCCCAACTACTCCACACAACGCGCGCGCGCGCGCGCACAGCGCTACACGGCGCTCATGTCAATTAGCCCCGTAGGTATAGCGCGAAAAAAAACAAGAAAATATTTCCACGCGCCTCTGCATATAGCACATTCCCCTCACACGCACACACGTGTGCGCGTTTGAGAGAAAAAGGTCAGCGACGATTCAAAGGCATTCGACGACGACCCTCTCCTTGCGCATTCAGAGGCCGTCGTCGCGCGCCTAATACCGAGGCGATTACGCACTCGCAGACAGAGAGGGACATAGAATACGTTTTATGTTACACGCGTTGAGAACCGTTTGGCGTGTTGCACTCTGCGCAAATGCACATACACCTTTCCGCTTCCGTTTGCTATATGCCGCTATACGTATGTATATATACCTGACCGCAGAGTAACGGCTGGCTTGCTGCGATTTTTTCGGCTGCCGCGGTGATTTTTCTCCCTCTGTAGAGGGGAGAGTTCGATTTTTCACGCTCAGCGTGTGCGTGGCGGCGGTGATTTTCGTGAGAGCTGTGTGTACAGGTTGCACGTATGCGCATTATATACGTGTGAGAAACAGTCGATGATTTATCGCGAGCCGGATTGATGACGATAATGAGTATATTCTTACAGCGTGCGTATACATATGCCTGTGTGAAGCCGCGATGATAAAGAAGTCAAACAAAGCCGTGCGTCCGCGTCTATCTTTCGCTTTCCAAACGATTGTATAATTCGTTTTCGCATCGTACACTACGGCCGCTTCCTCCTCCTCCCGGTGGGAAATCCCGATTTTTCACGCAGCCCGCAACACACCGACAAAAAAGCGTTACTACTACCACCCGCCGCTACTAGTTTCGCTTCGAAAACTCTCCCTCTCCTCTGGCGGCGCACTTAACGACTAATTTAGCCGCGTGCTTCGCTCCAACTTTTCTAATTGCCCAACGAGTCTTTTTACGAGCCATTTATGGGCCCTCTTCGATTAATTCCTACTATATACTATATATACCCTTCTCCTCTCAAATGGAAATTCCCACTTACGAACTTCCGTCCCGCGCGCGGGGAGAGCAAACTTCCCGCCCCCTCGCTTTTCACGACTCTTCTTTTCCGACGCGCGCGTCAATGCGCGAGAGCGAAATTGAGTTCCACACGTGCGTGCATGATAATCGACGCTGCAGTATAAATATTCATAAGGGGCGACGTATGGGCCTTTTTTCGCGGGCCTTTGAGAGCGGCGAGACACAGCGTTGCGCTCTTTTTTTTGACGTCTCGGCTATATATATACGGGTTATTGTGTATATTATTATATATACGAATGTTTGGAGGACAGGGCAGTTTAAGCTGGCTAACTCGGTCGCAGGACACGCGTGGGAATGGGCATTTACATATTTACACTATTAGGTAGGATTAAGTGATAAAGGTGAGAGGCTGCGGAAGCACAGAGGAGAGACGTGTTAATGCGTCCCCGAAAAAGTTTGCGAAGGTGTATATACAGGATGATTAATCCGGGAAAATATATTTATCAAAACTATATTAAACGCCGGTTTAATTAAAACGCAGCCAAATCCAAAGGAAACCTCGAGGCAACCGAATATTATAAATCGCGCGTACCCTGTTATCCTTCAATCAAAAACCAAAACAGCCCCCGCGCCATTTCAATTTTCGAACTTTCCATTATACACCGCTCCGCTTCTTAATCCGCCACTATCGCCAACTACTACCCCTTTACTTACCTTTCTACGAGCGTGTGCGCGGCTACTGCGGGTGTGCAATTGGCTTATCGCGGAGGGAGGACGTAAATTTTCGCGCGTATATATATAGATCTTCTTTCGGCTTTGCGGCGTGCGCTGCGGGTCGTCGTCGTCGTCGTCGTCGTATTCTCCCGTTAGTCCGCGCGAATTCTGGTATAACGTTTGAGGGGAGTACAGTTATTATTGCATGCATAATAGTGCGGTGGTGGTGGCTTTGAGTTACGAAAGAAAGGTAGTTTTTTTTCGAAGGTTCGTTTTATGGGGTGATTATATAGCGGGGGATTATGCCTGACCTATATAAAGTAGTAAAAGTTGGTAGTGGGAGCGACGGGGGTGGCGATGTACGGTCTTATATTATGGCGCGGGAGAAGCGTGCATTGATATGGAATATTCAGATAATCCTGAGATAAAAAGAGCTTTGGTATCGGTGAGGTTTTATATTGTACAGGGGTATACTGAAATAATGTATTTTGGTGGTTCGACTGTTGCGTTTCCATTAGTGTCAATTTTTTATGATTCATTTTTCAAAGGAGAAAATATTTTAAAATTTTTCGGGACGCTTTATTTAGTTTATTTATTACAAAAAAACAAAAATGTGAAAATTACTTCGACAGAGATGACAAAGAGAGAAATTATTTTTCATTTTCAATTTTACGCGGCTGTTCTATTTCATAACGAGAAAGTCACGTTTTTACGAATTTCACAGTCTGTTACGTACCACTGTATAACGTAATTACACCGCGCTCTATTTACATGTGGAAATTCCATCCAGTCGCACGTAAATGCCGCTTCGCACTCTAGCGAAGTATCTATATGTATACAGCATCGAAAAGCCCACCAAAATTGATCGCAAACGAACCGCAAATTTCCATTCAACCTATATATCCTATCCCATTTACTCGAATTTTTATATATATACATCGAAACACAACCAGACCAAAAATTCTATTACACATCCCATTACAGCTCTGCGCAAAGTCGTTGTCCGTCAATTTTCGAAACGAGGTCGCGCGCGCGAGAATCATATACACCCTACTGTGCTCGCGCTCTTTCTCTCGGAATATAACACGAAATTTTCCAGTGACGACGGAGAGAGGGTGAATTTAAATTTCGAAATTGTCCCAATCTAGCGAAACGGGCGTACGCGACGCGCAGACAAAGATGGCAATTTTCCGGGGAGGGTGGGTGAGAGAAAGAGAGAGAGAGAGAGATTCATCTTGTATCAAGCGAGTGCCGGGTGTGAGCGAAAGTGAGTGAGAGAGTCTCTGGTCTTTGAGAGACGATGTTTTGTGTGATGGTTGCTTTTCTTCTTTACCTTTTCTGTCGATTAAATTAACTTGATTGAGGCTGAGCTGAATGCGTGGCGCGAAAGGAAGGTAGAATTAAAACGAATTTAATTAAAATTGTGACTTTCCGAACGTAAAGCGTCTGTAGTCAAGTGCATAATCTAGTTTAGTATGAAATGAAGGACGGATCCGACGGCGAGTATATAAGTCATAGAGTACGAGCTGTAGCTACGCCTTATAAGGCTGTGTCCAATATCATTTTACAGTTAAAAAAAGGGAAAAACGTGTTTCAATTATTGGTTTTCTGGCGAAGTTAATATTTTTTTTTTATTTTCGGCAAAGTAATATAAAAAGTGCATCAATTAGCTGAACTAGTATTAACTGTATTCTATATCTTTTCCTCCTGAAAATCATTTATTCCATTTTTTGGCTCGAACATCTAATAAAAAAGTATATATTCACTATTAACCTTTATGCAATAAGCTTATAAATTCATAGCGCTTTCATTATTATAGTTTTATCTGACACTATTGATATACTAAAAGTACTTCATCCTCTACACAGTTTTTCAAAATAATCAAAACATCCTATAAGTGGTATCCATCGCAACCCTCACGAACAGCACAAGCATGCAACAACAACCATCAATCCGGCAAATGAGCTCCCCTTATACCCATCCCCACAACCCGCGGTGTAATTAAAAGTGTCACCGACACCCGAAAACACCGCCACCGCACCGCACGCCGCCCTCGCGAGCATCGAGTCATCGTCGATTTCCCGCAGCCGCGGCGCGCACCCGGGGCTAATGAACGCCGACGGCATTTGTCGTCCGAAAACTCATTAACTCCTCCCTAATTAATCTCCTTAAAGCGCCGCACAGCCTCGCTCGCGCGCCATTAACGTCTCGTTTCGTTAAACTCTCTCGCGCGCACAGGCGATAAAAAAGAAATTAAGGAACCGTTGTGCGACGATATGTATATGTATATATATATCGAGGAGGGAAGGAGAGATGGAAAAAGGAGGGCCGCTGATGCGGAAAGTTTGAATGGAGCGCCCGGTCGCGGAGAGATTTTATTTCCAGGATAATGGTCGACAAGGCTTAACTGTTTATGGCTGTTCTTGCGAGAATTAATACGTGTTGCGGAGATAAGAGAGCCGGATGAAGACGTTTGGGAAGGATATTGGTTGTGGGACAGAGGACGGTTTGGAAATTATGAGGCTTGCTGTTGTTGTTGTTTTTCGGTTCGTAATATTTATTTATTATAATTGACCTGGATACGCTGCGTGGTGGGAATTCTTTGTAAAAGTTTTGAAAGCTGGGCTTGAGGTACAATTTTTTCTTTAATTGAAACGTAATTTATAATACATATATTTAGTATTGGAAGACCGGACTCGCCTCTGCTTCGAAATTTGGGTCGCGAACGGAACTTTGACAATATTCTTTTGTACGATAATTATTTAGCTTATCGTATACGAATACTTTTTCATTTTATGTATATAATAATTTGTGTGATCGTTGAGCTACAAAATTCTCCATTAAAGAAGATGATTCCGCGCTCAGTATAGCTCTTAATTTATACTTCCAGCTGCTTTCTGTAGAACAGACTTTGTTAAACTCATCACCTTTCACGAAACAAAGTCTCAAACAAACGAAACACCGCGAAAGTTCCCACATCTTCGCCTATACAAAATTCACATACTTTTACCTAAGTCTCTTTTCGAAACTTCGGTGCAACAGAGATCTCTTATTTCAAAACGCAAACACAGCACGATTCTCGGCGCGCAGAAGCTAGCTCACGCGCATTCGTTCTCGTCTATTTTCACTTTCCAAAACTCGAAAGACAGCCAAGATCCCCCCCTCCGTCAGATATGAAACTCTTCTTCCCGCAAACAAACTTTCCCCCCGTGCGAACTATTAATTCATTTCTCGACGCAGAGGGTTTGCCGCACTGCGCTCGCGCTCTTCTTTCTCTCGTCCGCATAATGTACATATATATGTATACAGCGAGCGGCGGAAAGCTCGTGAATAACGGAATTATGATACGCCGACGCGGCGTGTGACACCGCGCGAGCGCAACTTTTGCGTAAGAGACGCCGAGAGGAAGTAATAAGGACGCGGTAGAGAGTATAAGCATGGAAATGCAAGTGAGAGAAAGGGGGGGGGGGGACAATGACGCGCGAGAAAGGGGAACACAATGAATGGGACTATACGCGGCGTTTGTGCAATGAGTCGCGCGCGCGTTCGTTTATGTTGTTCTTGCTGTCGTTGTTTGGAGGTTACGTTGGCTTTTTTTTCGGAAATTTGGAAATCTTGCTGCTGTTCTGGTATTGGTATACTGAAAGAGAAGGAGAGAGGAGAGAGAAAGCCGGGTTATTTAGAGCGCGATTGTTTTTGCCGAGTGAGTTATGGAGTCCGGTGGCTGTGTTTTTTTTTTTTTTTTTTTCGTGTGAATGGTTCTTTAGGATTGAGTAATGGAGGATGTATAGCGGGATAGTCGAGTTGCTCTCATTGTGTTTTAAATGATTTTTTTTTCTCTTTCCATGTAGCAGGATAAAATTAATGTGTCGAGAAATTTTTTATTCCTTATCTCGTGTAATTATTTAGATTATATTGAGATTATATACTCGGCTATATTTTCTTTTTTTCCGCGGCACGTGGATTTGCATATCAGTTTTACGAAGCTTGCATGGCCTCTTGATAACTTTTTGCTTATATATAATACGTACATTTAAAATTTTAATTGCGATTACATTAAAAACACAATAATCCTTTTATAAAATTTAAACGTTAAAATGTACTTTGTATATACTGTACGTTCGTCCATATAAAGTGTATTATGAAAGAATAATTTGGTACCACGATTTTATACCAACTACTCACCCGTGCGAATTCACGCATCATCAACTAATGCCATCGCACTCGACAAATATGCTCCATTTATACATTACTTTGACATTCCCTCATTTTTTTTTTCTTTGCACGCGCGCGTGCGCTCGTTCATCCTACTTAAAACTTCATACGCGCCCGGCGCGAAATATACAGCGCGAATTTTGAAAAGTAAATTTATGCGCCAGAACTAAGAATGAATGATATTCTCTTGTGCTCCTTCGCTCACTGTATAACTACATACAATAAAAATTGTAAATCACTGCATTACTCATCCTAACTCCACGGCGCATGCGCGCGCGCTCCTCATAATCTCCCGCCGTATATCTTTTTCGCGCGCTGCGAGAGAACCTGACAAATCCGAGATGGAAAACACTTTGCTCGAGCGCGCACGGCGCGTCACGCGATTTGTATACCCTGATGCGCGCTGATGGGAAATATATGCGACAGTCCCTCTCGCTCCCTCGATCAATTTCTGTATTATAATGTTTCATCACCGCGTTTTTCATTGATTCGGATTGATGGCTCGCGTGTGGGAGACGATTGGTCTTGTTCAGTGAAGCAACTGTTTTTGAAAAATAGAATAAGATTCCATCTTCATATAAATTTTAATCGTGTGGTTTTATATTAGAGATTATGAAATATTTGCACATAAATAGGGTAAGTGTGGGTACTATACTGCGGACGTGGGTATTATTGTGTATGTATTACTGCTGTAGAATCTTATGGAAAATCGCAGTAATACCAGCGACGTACTTTTTGGGGTTCTGCGCATGCGCCAGCGCTCTCTCTATGATTTAACATGGCACCGTAATACCAACGCAGTAGTTGCAGCAGCTTCGCAGTAACACCAGCAGAGAGATGTTGTTTTCAAAGTCATTTTATACATTTATTTATCAATTTTTGTTCTAAAATTGTACTTTAATCGATAGATATGATACCTAAGTTCCGTTATTAAAAAGAATCAGCATAATTTTTTTGCATTGAGACGAAATATATTCGTTTGAAACTAACCTGAAAAAAATACCGCCGTAGTACCCACACTTACTCTAACTATTAATATTAAATTCCCTGCACTTTTCACACAACCTTATTACTCTCTAAGCGACCGCAACGACCCGTTAATCATACTACCACCCATCCCGCACAATCAATACATCCAACCCATTCTTGTACTCGCCGAAAATTCCTCCGCTCTCAAACTACACTACATTACCCCATTGTCCGTTACCCGCATTCTTCCCCCTTTTCGACCGTCAGCCGCGCGCTGTATCCCCCAAAAGCCAACCGCGGACTATCTAGCCACTTACTCGCTCGCTCACGAGCACGCCATTAGGCGCAGCGCATATAAGCGGCAGCGAGAATCGGCCGCATCACGCCGAAAATTACTGCCACGCTCCATCATCGCGCGCGCGCGAAAAATTCGCCTCTCTCTACTGCGCGCGCGCGCGTGCCACACGCGACGGCGGCGGCGCCTCGGCTTTCGTTATTTATAACGCGTCGCGCGCGCTAGGCGACTTATTTTATGGATGCGGTCGCGCTCGACCGCCGCTGAACTTCTGGCCGGGTGACACGTACGTGTGGGTAGGTAGAGAGGAAGGGAGGGTATATAGAGAGATGCGTCAGTTGGGAACCTTGTGATGACGGTGCAGTATGAGCGTGGTTGCAGTCTTCTTTTCTTCTTCTTCTTTTTTTAGTGGGTAAAAAAGGTTGGCTGAAAGCTTTTCGACTGGAATTAAATTTTGCAGAATTTTTTAATGCGGCTTTCGAGGTGAACTAAAATGAGATAAAAAGCTTAATGTGCTACATCTGAAGAAGTTTTAGAAACTTTGTTAATTGGTGGTATAGGGAGGAAGAATTATCTTCCTTGTGTATCGTAAGCTAGCTGGTTTTAATGCAACAGCGGTTTCTCACACGTATAAACATGAATCAAAACTCTATAATAAATACCATACGTACATACACGCCTTACATAAAATATCGAAAGTGATATTTCATAACCCAACATATCTCCATACACAGACACGTATTACTCGCTTCTATTTCAGTCCATATATTTCATTTTCACCGCTTCCTCAATTTACCCGCGGCTACGTACATACAACAACCGAACTCTCCCAACAATCCCTCGGAATCCTCTCTCGACCGACAGGCACAACAACATTCCGCGCCCGAAAATACCCGATATTCGCAGCAAAAGCTGCCGCTCTCACCGAAAGCCGTCAATTTTCCCTCTCTTATTTATACCGTCTGGCTGTACACACACATACAACGTAGCGCTGGGATTATTCTCGCGCTTATGTAAATTTAACGCCCCGGGAGAACGGTAGAGTCGTTGGAAATCTCTCGCCGAGGGAGAGAGAGAGTTGACGTTGGCGGCATGTAGCGCTGACCCGGAAAAGAAGAAGACGCCGCGGATTTACGAAAACTACGATGACCCCACGGAAATAACGTGCGCGCGCGCGCTCAGCGTTATGTTCACGGGTGTTTTGGAATTTTGCGCAATATGGGCGGTTTTTCGGAGTGCTGTCTCACGCGTGAGGAGGGGGAATGGTCTTTTTTTTCTTTTAGGTGGTGGTGGCGTAGTAGGCGAGAGGGTTGATGAGATTATTCGCGAGGATCTTAATTACGCTTTCACATGCCAGGGGGCGTTTGCCAGAAGGAGAGAGTGTGGAAGAATGAGATATGCAAATTTGCCGACCTAATTAAAAATTTCGTGAAATTTTAATTTTCGGACTCCAGCGTGATATGCGTTTTTCTTCTTCTCGTGTTATCTTTCCATTTAAATTCCCGAACTTTATGCGCGATATTCGGATCTTTTCATCTCGCAAGAATTAACAGCTCCATCGTGGAATCCCCAATTTCCCCACCGTAGATATATACACGCGAATTCCGCCTGCAAATACCACCGCTCGCGTTTCCCAGATTTTTCACTAACGCTCGGAGCCAACCCAAATTCCCCTACCCGTATACGTACACGCATTCACATACCCCTTCCCCCTTCCCGTCGCTTTAGTAATCTTGAAGAAACTTTCGCGCGCCTCGCCCAATTCCCGCGCCATTCAGCCGTGCGCGTCGGTGCGCAATTTCGCGCCGGAACCGTTTTCCGTAATCCCGCGCCGCGTCCGTTTTCCCCCACCTAAATTTCGTATATAACACCCGCACGTGTACACGCATACGTTTTTCTCTCTATCTCCGCGTCTCTGCCTTTGCGTATAGTCGGTCGTTAGCCGGCAGCTCGTCTTTCTCGCTACGCGGAAATCTACGTACAAAGGTTGTCGAGTTTCGACGAAAATTATTCGTGTCGTCGTCGTTGTCGTCGTCTCGACTAATAAGCGGGAGGGAGGGAGAGAGAAGGAGATGGTCGAGGAGGGAGAGAGTGCATTTCGCGTGTAATTGTCTCGTTAGTCGTTTCGTTTTGAGCTGCGCGCACACCTGCTTTGCGATGAGGTGCAGTGGAGTGGCGCGGTTGTTTGGTACTGCGCTGTGTCGGGTCTTTCGAGTCTTTAGGTGAAGCTTGGGAGTCTCTTGGATGCTTGAAAATAAAATTGTTTAAATGTTAATTTAATTTCAGTATTTTATTTCCATAGATATAGAAGTATTTTAGAATAATATAATTTTATAGGCTTTTCATTTTCCATCTCAAAATCTTACATTAAAATGACAAAGCTCGACACTTTTTTTACATTAAAAATGAAAAGTTTCGGCACTACACAATCCAGCCTTAAAGTTTTTAACCGATTCTTTTTTTTTCTATTCAAACGCTCGAAAAGTTCTTGTCGAAATGAATACACATAATGGCGAGTAAAACTGGTAAATCTTAACACTAAACAAACTTAAAAAGTCAATGAACTCTAATATCCATTCAATAAGAATCGCGATAAAAACATAGCATATCACTTTAGACATTCACAATTTTCCGCTTTACTCTTTTACAACCTTCAACCGAACATTCACCCACGCAAACACGGCAGCATCGATCTCAAATGCACACCCGCACATACACTTTTCCTAATGACACACTCACCTTTTTCTATATATAATATCTCACTCGCGCACACGCACATACACCCGCGCAGCGGAAAGAAAATAGATTACGACGATTGCTTTCGCGCAAACATTGTGCCTGGAATATATATGCACTGCAATGATCGAACCGTGAGAAAGAGCGTGGGCGTCGCGACGAGGCGCATTGTACCCGATATTGTAATGAAACGCGCGCATGCGCCGACCGAAGTATATAGAGAGGATGAGCTTATACCGAGGACGACTGTATATGGGTGGGACGCGTCCTCGTAATTGGTTTCTGTAGTTGCGTTGGGTTTCGTTTTGGATATAGGCGCTGTTGTTGTTGTTGTGGTTGTTGTTGTTGTTGTGTACTCACTACTCTGCGACTGGGTTGGGATACGTTTTCTAATTGATATATAACTTCAGATACGTTTACAATGTCAATTCTACGTGGATTGTATAAAATAATTATCTTTTATTTCTCGATTACGTGATTTCTATGTATCACAAACGTATAATTATTATACGATGTGAATTTCTTTAATAAGCCTTTTCATAACATGTCAATCATTGCAGAATCGCAGACAAAGGCTACTGTAACCTCGCATTGCGAAACTTTTACATCGGCAGAGACTGACATCGTTTGCGTAAAAAATTTGCATACAAATAATACGCGTGCGATTTTTCATATACCGGCGAAGCCACACGCTTATGAAACCTATACACACACGAACGCGGATTTGCTGCCCCTCCACCGTCCCCTCCACTTTTTAACGTTAAATTCGTTCAAAAAACACGTTATTTTTTAATCTCAGTCAGACCACCGTCTCATTTACCGCCCTCCACCGTCCCCACCACCGCCCTCCACCTACCGTCCCCTCCACCATCCCCTCCACCGTTCCCTCCACCGTCCCCTCCACCTCTGGACTACTACCGGACTATTGTTTTTGATGATAATCAAAAAACCATCAAAGAGAAAACTGTCACTAAATCTTTGAATTCTAACATTTAACTCAAAAATATACTAATTATTATTAGAACCAACATAGACAATTATGTTTTCAACTATTACCACATTTCGCACATTTGGAACAGCTTTCCACACCACCACTGAGGTACTGTTATAGGCGCGTTGAATTTTTGATTTTATTGAGCTTAGGTTTTATATATAAGAAATAATAATAATTATATATATGATTTTAGGACATGCCGAAATCATATAGAATTACACAATAATTTTTTATATAATGAGCCTAAACACAACCATGGAATTCATCGCCAGTAGCCCTAAAAACCATGGGAGTCATCCCTCCGTAATCCTCCTTGACTCCAACCTAGCCCTTCCTTCCTCCACCATGTAAGATGTGAATTAATTTTCATTACTTATTATTGTAATTTCTTTAAAATAAAAATTGTGCAAAGTTTAAAATATAATGAAAATTAATTCACATCTTTATTACATTTAATAAACAAATATTTCACATTAATATATTAAATAATTATGAAATATTTATTTATTAAATGTACAACAATATTCAGATTATTTATGATATTAAACTTATGAGAAGATACAACATGTCTTATATTTTCACAAAGGGTAATATTTTAATTAAAATGATTATTGTTATAAATTCCTTGAGCTTAGGAGAAATTGAGATTATATACGACATAAATTTTCACTCATCAAATCTTATAGTGTAAATTATAAATTAAATTTCAAAAATTTCTTTTCATACAATGTTATCTATTATTAAAGAATTTTCTGAACAATTTTCAATAAATATATTGTTAGGATTTTTACATCGGGATAAAGCAACATATAACTGACTATGTGAAAATAGTGGTCGTTTAATAAAAATTCCAATAGAATCGAAACTCTGTCCTTGAGATTTATTTATTGTCATGGCAAAAGCTAATACAATTGGAAATTGTTTACGGTAAAGAATAAAAGGAAATGAAGATGAATCTGCAGTATTTAATGTTATTCGTGGAATAAAAACCTCTTCGCCAATTCTTTCGCCTGTAATTATTTCTGCCTTAACATTATGAGCATATAATCCAGTTATTCTTAGACGTGTACCATTACACATTCCTTGTACAATACTTATATTTCTAATTAACATAACAATAGCATTTACTTTCAATTTTAATTCATGAGGTGGAAGACCTTCTCTAATATTGTTAAGCATTTCAATTGGATAATTTAAATGAATATTTTCGTCTGTTTGACCAACTCCTTTATGAGTTTTCATATTATCATATTATCATAGAAAGCACAACCTCTTTGTTAAGTTATATTCCTGTAAATGTAGATAACGTTTATTATATTGTATATATTATTAACCTTACAACTAAATAACTCACCTAAATTATTGAATGCATCACGTAATTTTTCAATATTATTTTTTTTTCTTTATTTTTGTATGTAAAGAACGAGAATTTAATTTTCTTAATTTATTATTGTCAAAATCTTTCTCTAAATTTACAAGATAAGATAAAAATTTTTCTTCGTAAGCCATGTAATCCGCAACTTTAATTGTAAGATAAATATTACATAACATTACATATTTTACAATAATGAATTGTTATCTATAATTAAAACTTAAATACTTACTTTCCATATTTAGTTGATCCAAATTTTTGTGATTAGTATACATGGTACTTAGAAAATTTAGAAAAAAGTATAAATGTATTTATATGAATAAAAAATAAGCTACATGAACAAAGTAAATACTGTATTATATTGTTATATGTATTTAATATTGTAATGAATATTCGAACATAAATAGTAAGTTTTAAAAAAAAAAGTTTTTTTTTTTTTTTTTTTCATAAGACCAAAATTAAAAGAATTGGCGCAACCATGTTCATCAATGAAGTTTAAAATTTCATAAAGCTTTTACAATTTATCATTAAAAAGGATTAGTAGATTCATATTTTCTTTATATTTTGTCGTATAAATTTAGAAAAGCTTTCTAAACTATTTATTCAATTACTATAACGATATTTCATTGATCTGAAGCAATTATAAAGAACATAAATAGTATATCCTTTACATTTGATTCGTCTTAAGACTGATATTTTATCCATCAAAATTTCATATTGTCAAAATTTGATAGTTTCATACTTCAATATTATAAAATATTATTAAATTTTACTATATTTTTTTTTAACAATTCACGCTAAAAATGGGGGTTGGCGAGCGGAGCGAGCAGGGGGCGGAGCCCCCCTAGTGTGTATATATATATATAGTGTGTGTGTGTGTACACACGCACACACACACATTTATGCGTCCTCGTAAAAATTGCAATCTCGATGAGTAATGCGACTTAATATCTATCCAATCGCCTATCAACAGCATCCATAATACATCAAAGGCTCACCTTATAAATAACCGCAAATTGGGTCGGCTATCGAAAAAGATTTTCCTCAATTTTCCGCGACATTTAATTTCCCCTCGTCGCTCCATCCCTCCGCAAACCCATACGCTACCACACTCACGGATTCTTTTCCACCCTTTACAATCCCTCTCCTCTTTTTACAGCAACGCGAGCGACCGGTAATCTTCGTCCAGCGCGCAGCGTGAAAGCAATTTCTTCAGCGCTAATTAAAGAATGCGCGTCGTCGTCCTCGTCGCTGTCCCGTCGTCGACGCTGCGCGCGCGCGGATTCCGCGACGCGCCGGGATTATTGGGATTCCCAGCGTAACTCCCCTTTACGAAGGCGCAAGCGCGCGCGACTGTCCTGCTGCAATAGTAGTTTGCGTCTTTGGCGCAGAGAGAAACAGCGAGTTTCTCGGGCGGAGAGATTTTTTTGGCTTTAGCGGCCGGGCGGCGGGACGATGGTATAAAGGGAGGATTTTATTGGGGGAGTTTTTAAGAGCGAGAGGGAGTTGGCTGGTGAGGACGTTGAGTTGGGGCTGGTAATTAAATGGGAGGGGAGAAGGGGGTAGGATAGTTTAGGCAAGTAGAACTGGTACTTCAAAGTTGAATTCTATAGTTTTGGTGGTATTGATGGGACGTAAAATTATCTGAGCCAAAATTACTTAAGACTTATGGATATGATCATATAACAATACACAACTTTTTATACTACCAAACATTAAAATTCTGGAGAAAAGTCGAGTTTTAACTTCCCCACGCGGATATCCCTTGATCTTTGGCGTTTTTTATAATATCCTGCACCGCTGCTATATTTATTCCACGCAATCTTCTGCACATCAGCAGCAGCAGTCTCTCCCAATCGAAATTAAAGCCGCACTTATTCAATTAACCTCCCCATCCATTATTCCCCTCCCCCTCCTCACCACTTTACTTTCATTCAATTACCCGCAGCCATTACAATCCATCTCGCAATCGGCTTCAATTCCGCTTCCCCGAAACCGGCGCGCAATCCCAGCATAGCACCGGCTCTTCTATAACGAATTTAAGACTCGCGCTTCTTAAAGCGTAAGCCCGCAACGTCTTAATCGCCGTCCGCGCCCACGCGCGCGCGCACGCGCCAAGACGAATCGGCCGGGGTTCGCTGAGCTTTAAGCTAATGGTCATGGGAGAGCGAGTGTGTAGCGCGCTCGGCTGGCTGGCCACTTGGTTTTCTGGCCCGCGTCGGCATAAATCACCCGGAGAGTAATGGACTGCGGACTCTGGCTGTGTATGTGGGCTGGGTTTTAATATTCAGGGTGGCTACCTCGCAGTGATGCTGGTTAAGGGCATTTGATGGATGCTGGAGAGAGAGGAGGGGGTGGAGTGATTTAGTGGATTTGGAGGTGCGCAGGATTCGTGTGGTTGTCTGGTGAATTGTTGGATGGATATTGGGTCTATATATGGCGGTAAAGTGAGAGTGGTGTGCGTAGGCAAGTGAAACACGACTGTGGATTATCTTTCTGGTTTCCGGGTGTAAATTGTTTGGAATGTACATGGAGGTCTTGAATAATAAGAGAGAGAGAGCTTGACTTTTAGTGCAAATTTACTCAATACACTTGCCTCGTACATGGATCACACAGTTCTAGCAAAACTTATCGATCGTTTCCTTTAAGACATAACTCATACAGTGAACAACTTCATTCCACCCAGCGAACCTCAAATTTTTAATCACCATTCGAAACCCAGCTCTCATTTCCATAATTATCAAACTATACAGCAAGAATATCAATGAAACAATGCCATTAATAACCCACTCCACCACACATCCCATTTGCTCTCAGCCTTACCTCTGGATCCGCACCGCAATTCCGAAATTCAACATCATCTCGCGCGTCCATTAGCCGACCTCACTCACTCCCTCTCTCTCTCTCTCTTGCGTGTTAAACGTATTCACCCAGCTATACTAGCAGCCACGAGTGGAAATGATCTCGCGGTTCACGATGATCGTCCGACTCTCTCTCTCTCTCTGTTGCTCACGCCCACGCGTCCATTCTAGCACTCGGCGATTCAATTACACTGGGAGAGAGATAGAGAGAGAGAGAGAGAGATGAAATGCCGGCCAGTCGGCCATCTTGCAGCTCTTGCTCGCCTCTTCGATCGTTTTTCCGAATGAGAGGGAGTTTAAGTGACTAACGGCGAGAGTCATTGGTAGTGAAGGGGTTTGTGATTAGGGCGCGGCTGGTATTAGTCAAGTGGGGTGAAAAGTGGATGGTGAGGCCCGACGAAGGGCTTCGGAGGTTTTGAATCACAATTACGAGGGATGTCTGTATATGCTAATACGTGGAAGAGTGAAAAGGAAGCAAGTAAATAACCGGATTTTTCTGGATATCTTGAGAAGATCGATATTGACCCACAAAAAGTTAGAGTGGAAACTGTGGCCAATCGGTCGGTCTGCTGTGCAATCACCCGTCAGCATAGTTCATCGCTATCTTGTAATTTTAGCAAAACCGATATTTCCATCTATTAAACAGAGTTTTAATTCTTAATAAGTGAACTTTCATCTGTGTCGTTTCTTATATATATATATATATATAAATGATTGAGCGCGATCTTATTTGTCCTGTCGAGCTAGAAATAATGCAAGGCTAAGATACGACAATCTTCATTAATCATAACAAAAATAACACTCGACGACATGTCACAATCGATTAGCTGTTTTTAAAGTCCCAAAGCTGACACAGCTCTATGGAAAACCCATAAACAGTACGTATACCACCGCCGCTACTACCACACTTCGGTTTATTCCCCGACCCGCCGTAAAAGACTCTTCAGTATGGAGACCGCAAATAAATTACAACTTCACCTTAGGAGCCCACATCGCTCGTGCCCATAAAAAACTATATGCAAATGGATTCCTCCGTCTCCTCTCTCCTCGCGCAAAAACTTCACCGCATCAGCAAAGGCTATCATCCCATGCCTCACTAACCTCCTTCTTCTCTCTTGCAGCGCTGCGTGGTCTTAGCCGGCTGAACAAGGAGAGTGACGTGCTTAGCCTCGATGACGACGTCGACGACGTCGCAGCACACCCCACCCTGGCCTTGATGCGCCGCATCCTCGCAGATGCACAGGTGAGTGGTTAATAATGGATTCTCGAGTGGCAGAGACTGCGCCGAGTTTTTAGGGGGCTTCGTCGAGACTCTTTTGTGGTGTACGCGCGCTCATAAGATGCGGTCGCGTAAACACTTGTAACGTGCACTCGGCACCTACACTGTGGCTGAGGCTTTTTCTTGCGAGACGAGCGTGTAAAACGAGTAGAGGGGTACGTAGTTGTTGAAATTTTCGGAGATGATGATGTGTAGGGATGATTGAGTGAGAGAAAGTGGTTTTCTTCTGTTGCGGCGTGTTGGATAAAATCTAATCATACTTAACCTCTTCTCGTACGACTTATTTTAATAAGATTGCCAAATTTGTTTTTTTAAGTATGTAATAATTAAATTATACATTCTTAATGAATAAAACCAACTGGTATTTGCAGTTCACCTGAGAAATTTAATCCATATGATATTTATTACTATTATTACATAAGATAACGTCACAATAAGAATTTAAATTTTGTCCAGATATGTGGACATGTACGTGAAGAGGTTAATGAATCACATACGGTAAATGAAAAGTTAAATATACATCTCTTTGATTGAATTGCACGAGGAGACTTGTATAAGCCTTTGATTGAGTTGATGCAAATTAAAAGATTAAATTATTGTTCAAAGCTCGTTCGAATTTAAATTCAAAAATACTTCTGCAGCAATAGACGATCGAGCATCTCCTGCAGAAAAAAATATCATTAACCTCTTACTTAGTAATTGGCTGATAATACCCATAATTCGAAAAGCTCTGATTCTTAATTCATCCCCGCGCTCTAAACAAACGCCCTCGATTCTTCTCCTCGAAAATACACTACCGAATCCCCCGTTCGTCAAATAAACATTAATCTCCCCTTATCTCTGCCCAACAGAAGTGCGCTCCTCGAGGATTCCTCTCCTCTCCTCGTTAAAAAATTGAAAGGCCAATTGATGTGAAAAAGGCCGCCACCACCGCCGCCGTAGCGATGCATTCATCGATCGATCGCTGCGGATATTATTCGTTAATTACGGCTGCGCGCGGCCTGCCAATGCGGGTTTAATTGCACGGCGCGTGGCTGGCTGACGCGGACGTGCGTGAATTCTTCATGAGGCTATTTCGGCGCGGGATTGTCGAAGAGGTTTTTTTCGTTTATTGCAGGGTGGTTCGTGGATGATGATGTCGATGTATAGAGTTCGATTGAAGATGCTGTTATTGAGGAAAATGAAAAGGGATTTTGTATATTGATTGTGTAATAGTGATAGTACGTAGATCTGCTGCGAGTGATTGCTAGTGAGCGGCTTTGTTTGGTGCTTCGTAAAGACGTTTGGGAATCTCACCCCAGATTCTGAAAGATCAGGATTTTGTGCATTAAAATAAAAGAAAACGTTTCATATATGATGGATGTATGTATAATTGTGTAATTTTTCTGCGTAAAAATTTAATGTATTATAAATGAGTATCTTCGTGGAAGTAATGAATGAGTATTGTTACAATGTTGAAAACATGGCTTGGCAGTACCTTTTAGTGAATTTAATTACGTTTCGGGTCAAAAGTGCCTTACACATTTTTATAACTTTATGCATTAAAGAGGGAACATCAAAACATATATTAAAAATCAAAATAAACTGCGTTTAAAACTTTTTCTCGTGCGTACCCGCATTGAAAGCTTGCACACCCGCCAACATCGCTCTCCATACTAAAATGACCCGTTTAAAATTACGCATAAAAAAAAAACTCCCGCCTAAGGTCGTAGTAGTAAGCGGATACCAATTTTCCAGCGCTGCACAGGTACCAAACCTCAAGATTTCCACGGTAAAACCTATTTCCTAAATGGTTCATATAACCTTCCGCCAATCCCACGCCATCACCATATTCTCCGTCTCTCCCATCATCCATTTTTCATCGCCCGCACACGACGCGCCCTCGTCGTCGTTTACCTCTAACATCCGATCGCGACAGCCTTTCCGCGTCTAACGGCCACTCAAAGGATCACGACGTTAATTACACATACGCGAGAAGCCCTGCTTTGCCAGCACGCATACCGCATACATACATACATATATACATACATATATATACACACACACACACACACACACACACACACACCTGCGTACGCATTATATATACCTATGCTCATGCGCAAGCGAGAGACGCGCTCTGGTTTTTCCACACGCGCGTATACATATATAAGCAGGACCGAATTACTCGCGCCCCAGTTATCAAGTGGCGTGAGGATAAACGCGCGCGCGCCTACAAGGTTTTAAATATATATGTGTACATGTGTGCACGTACGTGCGTAGGTAGCGCATTATGCATGCGCGCACATTTTAATTGCAATTATATACGTGTGCAACTTTTTTCATGTATTATATATATAATAATGTTATGTCGGTTATGGTTCGCGTATCGCCATGTGATGGCTTTTTAGACAAATAGCGCGTGGAGCGGGTGAAAGCGGATGATGGTTGTTTTTGTTCTCGAGGAAAATAAGCACGCCTCGGAAGTGAGAGTGCCACGAGCGGTTGCGTATATATCTAGACTTCGCGTTTTCGCGCGGCTCTGCGTACACTCGAGCGCGTGGAAATCACGTGTTCAAAGACGCGGATACCGTGTAGTTTTCGTAAAACGCGAAATATACCTTTTATCTCCTTATCTTTCTATTATATATAAAATCGTTCCGGCCTATGTTAACAAACATTCAAACGCACCAAATGCTGCGCTATCTTCTCACCCTAACTCCCTCTCTTGCCGGCCCATAATAAAGGTAAAAGCCTCCTCCTCTTTCTGCTCCTCCCCACTGCAATCCATCAGCTCGATGCGCGCGCGACACAAAAGATTCCGCGCCTTTCATTGAGGAAATATCCAAAGCGAAAAGAGAGGGCTCGCACACCGCGGCAGAACAGTTGCGCTCTTCACGCGTTATCACGCATAATACAGACACGTGCAGCATGCAGGAATTTCGTTATAGCTATACACGTGTCATGTATATACGTATATACACGTGCGCAGGCAGCACATATGCTTTCGCACGTTTTTCCCTACAGTTTCCGCGAGTACGAGGTTTTCCGATATACACCTTTTTGCTTTGCGAATTTCTCTCAGCGAGAGAGAGAGAAAGCGAATTTCGCATTACCTTTGCGCGACGACGACTGATCGATCGGCAGGTATTGTTCGCGGGTCCAATTATTGATGAGACGGGGAACTTTTATATACGTGGGATTTTTTTGCTCTGCCATCGCAGCTCCGCTGCTGCTGCTGCTGACGGAAAATTTACCGCGCGAGTTGCATTGTCTTCGGGCGAATGTTTATATCCCACGCGGGTGGGAATTGTTTTCTTCTTCGCGAGCGCGCGTGCGCGCGGGAAATCAATGGGGTTATTGTGCGAATCAGAGCGTTTGTTCGGCTGGCGGGCTTTATCGCTGCGCTTTTAGGTGTTTGATTTAGGTGATAGAGCTGTGGAATGTGTTGGCTACACGTTGATGGGGTGGCGTTAATGCTATATAGGTGTACAGTGCAAAGTATTGATTTTGATTGCTGGTTAGACGCGCAAATATTGCGTATTTTTTGCAAATTTTTGCTGTGACTTTGAGCCGAGTTTTGAGCTCACAATTTTTAATGAAATCGCGATAAATTCGAGTTAATACGGTTTTCTCCTGATTTTGGTTTTGAAAAACTATCGATTTTGTAAAGAAAAAAATGTCTTTTTCATACTAAAAACGGTCCAAAACGTGTTAAAAGATCATGTACTTAAAAAATTCAGGTAGTTTTTTTTTCAAAAAACAAAACAAAAATCGATTAAAAAATCAGCGATCCCGAAAACCCTTGTATGCCATGATCAATAATTAAAGAGTTTTTCATTTTTGCAAGTCCGCCATATTAAAAAAAAAATTAAAAAAAACTACCTGGGTTTTTTTCAAGTACACGATTTTATAACACGTTTTGAACGGTTTTTAGTATGAAAAAGCCATTTTCTTGACGAAATCAATAGTTAAAAAAAAAAAAAAAATCAAGAAAAAATCGCGATTTCTTATGCAAATTTGCAAAAAAAAAAAAAAAAACATAAAAATTGACATTTTTTACTTCTTTAAGTGGTTGGATTGTATAGAGGGGACCCGAAAACATCTAGAAAATTTGGTTCCGTGTAGAATTTATCACGAAAGCTGTGAGCTAAAAATCATAGCAAATATTGGTGTTATTTGAGCGTTAATGGGTTAGTTATAGCAAAGTGTGAGAGTTGGCATTAATTTTGTGTCATAAACAGTTCTGTACTAACATAAAATAAAGAAAAATTTCATTTACTATATTGTTGGAAAATAGATCAATCTCCAACACAGCTCTTACTTTACTCTAAACACAAATTATTCAATAATCCTTTTACCTCTCTACAAAAGACAAAAGTTCTCACTTCCGTCAAAGGACGACGATATCCTAATGAAACATTTGTTTGAACTAACGGCGCAATACAGCGTAACGACGTTACACGAGCTAATTATGTTCCCTTAAGTCGCATTTAATCCCATTCAGCTTACATCAAACGAAAATTAAATCCAAAACCGATCTCCACCCGCGGCCGCGTCGTGCTCCGGCGAAGAAAACAATTTATCACAATTATTCCCCGTTACGAAGTTTCTCCTTACAACGCCGCCCTCCTGCCTCCTCCTCCCAAGGCAAAAAAAAGGCAGGACCTCGAGCTCTTTTTCCCGACTCAGCCCTTAATCCCCATTCACGAGCGCCGACCTCTCTCGTTTGCTTAAAAGGCTTAAAAAAAAGAAGGAAAGAGAGAAAAGATGGATGAATGAATGGCCGCGGGAAAGCCTATATACGACTTGCCGCACGCGCGCGAGGGAGAAAGAGGAAACTAAATCCCTCTCTCTTTCTCTACAGCATCAGCGTCAAAGCCGGCGAGTCGATTTGATTACGCGTCGCGATTAGTATATGCCTTCATTAGATCCGATTAAGCGTGTAGCGAGAACGAGAGCGAGAGCAAGGGAGATGGATAGTTCGACGGATAAATAGCGCGGGCGATTGGCCGCGCGTATATAGTACACGCGCGTACGTGTGTATATATGCGAGAATTAAGCTTTGATCGTTGATTAGATTTTACCGGAAAATTACCAGCGCGTGTTCTCGGCGTTTTGTCGACTACGCCTGACGCACGGATTTGATTATGTTATATACTCTGTTGCTGCTCGCCTCCTTTTTTCAATTTTTGCCGTTGATTGCAGAGTTATTAGCCGACACGGGGACATGCATACATATATATGTACATGCTAAATTGATTTTCGTTCTTTATAATTGAAATCGCGCAATCAATGTATAGCGCAGATATTAGATTTTGAAGGGACCGGGTTATAACTGATTTATACACCATTGTTTGACGTGTTGAAATTTTGTGCAAATATCGTCGCGCGGTACGAAGAAAAGTCAACTTAGAAGTTACAGGCGAAGAAAAGCCAAAAACACGTCTAAGGCGAAGAAAAGCCAGTTTGCGCCGTCCCTGGACGAAAAATCGCAACTGACGACATTTCGCGCGAGAAAAAAAAATCCAATTCTGTTAGCGAAAATACTTTCACGTACGCGTATTAATAAATAATGCTGTATATTATGCTTGTAAATTTTAATTATCACAATACAATTACTATTGATAATATTAATAATGAGGTTCTAGAAATCCCAAATCAGTGTACTGATATAATTCCAGTTTTTGTTATCATTGTCCCTGAATATTTGTCAAAAGTATTGCAATAAGTCGTTCATAAATGATGGTGTACGCGTAATTGCAAATTTATTATGTTATACTTACACAGAAAAACTCTTAGGAACGCTGAACGCAGTAGCCTCAGCCGACGGCACTACTGCGTCAAACGCTTGGAAGGCTGCACTCATGCGCGTCTGCAGCTCTGAGCCATTGCTCTTTTTTGGATATATCTGAAAGCGCAATAAAAATGTGATTGTTATAAGTACCTTATAATTCATGAACGGCGTTGCAGTGCTTTTGTCATATGTTCAAAGCCAATGACAAACCAGGAACTGACTGAATCTTGAATCAATGAACTGACTGTCAGTACATTGATTCAAGACTCCTAGTACCACTTATTAATAGTATTAAGAGTAATTTTATTATGATAATTAAAATTTACAAGCTTAATACAACATTATTTATCAATACGCGTACGTAAAAGTATTTTCGCTAACAGAATTGAATTTTTTTCTCGCGCGAAATACCGGCAGTTGGGATTTTTTGTCCAAACTGGCCTTTTTTCGTCTGAGACAAGTCGAACTGACTTTTCTTCATCTGGGAGGACGCAAACTGACTTTTCTTCGCCTTAGACGCATTTTTGGCTTTTCTTCGCCTGTAACTTCCAAGTTGGCTTTTCTTCGTACCGCGCGACGATATATCCGTGAGGGTTATAAAAGTCAGCGGGATTGTAGCGGCAAACGAACTTTTATACACGCATTGGCGATTAAAACGTTCTTTACGCGAATATATACTAATGGACGCAACTGCCTCTCATAACGCATGCAAAGCACGTGCATTGCCAAAGTTACGCGAATTAAACCTACACACAGTAAATTAACAAAAATAAAGGGTGCTTCATTATTATAAACGATCTTGAACGTGTAAAAATTAAATGGCAAGTCATTTTTAAAAGTATGAAACAAAAAATGTAAATTGAAGTGAAAAAGATCATTGCGCGAGATAACGCCTTTTTGAACCGGATCCTGAGATAACGCCTTTTTATGCGGAAGCGATGATGTATACTCTCTAAAAATAAATAAATGAATAGTCGCTCTCATTGGTGCAAATAAGTAAAAAAATCGACTGATTTTGTAGTAAATACTTACTTATGACACTGAGAAAAAAGTTTAGTAAAAATTATTAATAGTTTTGTAAAAATTACCATACTGTCTCGTAAAGCTGGACTGTAAAAACCCAAAAGATTACCATACTTTATACGAAATTTTGCTAGAAATATAGAAAAATTTATTATACACGAAGAAAAATGTTGTGGTAAAAATTGCCATGTCTGATTGTAACAGTGAGACAGACTAAAATTAGCATAAAAAATTGCAATAACTTATGGTAAAAATTGCCATAAATTTATAGTAATTTTTACGATGTAGGAAAAATTTCCATAAATTAATCGCAATTTTTACCAAATTATGGCATTTTTTTTTATATTTTGAGTAATTCGAGTCTGTCCCACACTTACAACCAGACATGGTAATTTTTTACTGTATTATTTTTCTCCGCGTACTCTGTATTGTAAAATTTACTGTATGATAATTTTTCGAAAAGTTTTTGCTCAGTGTATAACTCAGTGACAATTTTGTTCCACTATATTTCAATGAGTGAATATTCACTAAAGTA